>AYEL01065688.1:0-73141 GCA_000484575.1 Olivierus martensii
CGCGGGCCGCATGCGGCCCACAATGACTATATTTGCGGCCCAGCCAATAAAACGTATACAATAATAATAATGACCATATTTTGTTCAATTTTTGCACGTATGTAATGAAACTACGTGCAGGCGTACCATTCACCCTCCCCATTAATATTAGCAGCTTATATTTTCGATCCATTATCATCATCAGATCCAGAATTAACGACGCTCACCTTGGATCAATTATGAAAGTAATCACTGCGAGCAATATTTCTCCCGAAGTAGGAAAGATAATAGCGGAGAAGAGATGCCAAGTGTCAGGAAGAAAACATTAAATTGTCCTTGTCCGTTTTTATTTCTGTACTTTTCGAAATAAATTTGTTTCTATGAATATTGAAGTTTTTTTTTCCGGCCCACCTAAACTCAAACCTTTTTTTGGCCCATGTTAGCCTTTGAGTTTGACACCCTTGGTGTAAAGTATAATTAAATAATAAACACTGACTTCCTTTCAAAATAATCGTAATATTTTCTAAGTTTCAAATTTTAAGTTCTCCCACACTACCTTCCCTCCCCTATAGCTATGGAAACTGTGGAATGATGCCTATCCAACTTACAGCAGCATCGCTCTGATCTTGACGTGATTATTGCCGGTACTTTTGCGTATTGTTGGATAGCCGAACCTTTTCCTGTAACCTGACAAACTTTTTGCACGGGACTGTACATCGCTATATCAGCGTATTTTCGAATAGAGTCGTAACTGACGCAGAGATCCCTGATAGAATTAACTCGGCGACTAAGATAAACAAAATTAACATATTTATTAAAATAGCAAGAAAATAAAAATACGATGCAACAAAAAGATAAATACACCTAACATTATTAGTTATAGAAGTAAATGAGGTATATACAAAATAGAGTTACAATTTTAACAACTCTTGAACAGAAGAGAGAGCTGTTCGATTCTGAATTGTATGGACATACCTGGGAGAGTAAAGTATTTATTTTTCTATCTTCTTTCTTTCGTCCATATTTCTTTAGAAAAATACCAACTTTGCTTCTTCGGCTTCGTCGGACACGGCTTCCCTACTCTTACATTTTCGAAAGACAAACTATCTCTCAAACATTTGTCCTTCGTCTGATGTCAACAAATCGACTCCTCGACTCTGTCCTCTCTAAACATCGTAGTTCTCCCGTTATCTTGTATTCTATAATCCGATTTAATTACCTATTGTTGAAAAATGATCTACCCCTTTTTTCTCTGTTTATTCTATCTTCTGTTTATTTTGCGAGAGAACAAAAGTCTCCATACGGGCACTTCGGACTGCTTCTCACAATAATTAACAAACCAAAGTTAAATACAATATATATTATATGAATTAAGATTTGCGTGTATTTGAGTCTAATTCACGTACAATAAAATAATAATATATATAGTGTATATCGCTTATATTTGAATTCGTGCATAAGGAATCAAATACTGTATGTACAGTATAGTTTATCAATCGGTAAATTCGATATTATTTTTTTTTTTAACGATTGATATGACTAGCGTATTTGAGTTTATCATATTAAGAAGTTCAAATACTGAATGTAGAAAATTATTGAAAAACTCATAATGATAAATATCGTTATAAATTTCTCTGATTTTAAATTCTGTACTTTTGTGTATTGTGAATAGTTAAGGAAATGATTACAAAAGCTGATAATTTAATTTTGTATTTATAGTTTTCAAATATAATTTAAACAATCGTTTGCAAAAGATTTTTAAAAATTAAAAAAATAAAAGTTTTGAATTTACTTACTTTCTGAAGGAGATGAAATTTTCATTTTTAATCTGTACGTTAGATTGAAATATTTAAAGGAAGTTTTCAAAAATTTTATGGGTTAACAAACTAGTTAAAATGGTGAATCATATTTTTTTAAATTTATCTAGGTCACAAAGAACAAAATTTGGGAAAATAATGTTCTTCATTAAAATATATATATATATATATTTAATTACAAGAAATATTTAATAAATTATTTTTACCATCGATTTTCATAAAAAAAAAGAAAATTATTTGATATGGCAATTGTTATTCCAGTCGGTTTTGGTAGTCGATCCGTCGATAAAGGAATTAATTTTGGTAACATAAAAAGTTAAAAATATGTTAATAATGACATTTATATACTGCATTTTATAAATATTACATCTATATTATTCATCTTAACGTGAAAAAAGGCGTAAAACACGCCAGTTACTTCCATTATTACGATGTTGAACTATGCCCTTTTAAACTTCCATATTTCATTTCAAAACTATTTATTATGGCAAGATTTCGTGATTTAAATATAAATCGATCTAGACGTTTGCTTTAAATTATTAATTTTTTTTTTTAAATCTAGGCATTTCAATAGAACGATTTGAGAAAATTGAAAGAACTCTCGAGGAAACATTTAATTTTGTTTAATAGTACTAAAGTGTGCGTAAAAGTGGTGTCGATAATATTCAAAATCTACGCACTTACTATTGTTACTCCAGAGAGATTCTTATAAAAATAACTGAATGCCTTTAATATTATTTTATAACACTATAAAAAACGAATTTCTTTTATGATAAAACGTTATTCATATATTATGTAGAAGAAAATGTTTATAAATATCGTTGAAGCGCTTTTATTGACTCTTTAAAGATGTAAGTCGTACTTAGACCACACTCGTTATAACGACAGACGTCCGAACAGAATATAGATTATTCTTTCGACTTTTATCAGAAAAAATAAATCAGAAACTCTTTCCTATATGGATATAAGAGTTATTTTTCTTAACATCCGAGATGGCCAGATTTATTATGTTCGGAATTGTTTCTCGAACTCTGAAGTCGAACAGTAAAAGTAACAGGAAGAATTCTGTCTATCACCAGTTAGAATGGAAACGGATATGGCATCTAAAGAGTGATCCGTAAAAGAAAAAAAAAAAAAAAACTTTTATGAAATATTTCGCCATATTATGATTTTTCTATAATACTAAAAATTCTTTTTAAATGTCAGGCATAATTATTAATTTTTTGATACAGAAAACAAGAGACGTAAGCTTCGGGCGAATCTGGTAAATATAATTTATAATAAAATAATGCAAAAAAAGGGTGGCACACTGATTCTCCATATATTTGTATTTAATAACTATATAATTAAATAAATTGAAATAGGTGCCGAATACTTTTGAAACATTTTAATTAAATTAAAGTTCCGATTTATAATTTACAACAATATAACGTCTTTAAATCAGAATTGAGTGATGACATTCTTCATTTTTTTTTCTTTAACTTTGCTGACATTTATCGGAATGTAAGTACCTGAAACTCTCTCAAAATAGAGACGTAATGACATTCCGTCTACTTTTTACCGAAATGTTAGATTTAGATGTTTCAGAATTTATATACGAGTAAGAAAACATAATTTTTTTTCTTAATTTAATTCGCATTAAATAAGTTTTAAAATATAAATTAAAGAAAATTTTTTTCATTTATATTTTAGAAATTTTTGTAGATTTGGAATTTAACAAAAGTGTTATATGAAAACGTTTTCGAGTTTCGATCTATAATGAAAATGCTCGGGTTATTCGTTATTATTTAATTCTCGAATATTAAAAACTGCCAACATTCCCTCAACAGTTTAAACAAATATTCTCTTCACAAAGAATTACTCAACTTTTACAAATCTTTATAATATGAATGAGTTCATTCATTCAAACACTTTCTCCAAAAAAAAAAAAAAAATATGAAAGTTGAATGTATGAATGAACTATAGTATAGCCTAAGTAATAAAGTTCGTACAGTAATTATAAAAATAGAAATTAAAAAAAAATTGATCTACTAATGATCTAATCCTTCAAAGTAAATGTGATTAATCACTTCATTTTTATATAAATTTTGTAACATAAATTAAATTTTCTCCGATATAAAATATTTTTCAGTATATTTTAATGATTAAACCATACTACTAAACTGGAGTATCCATAGAAAAAATAATCGAATTTGTTTATATTTCGAAGAAAAAACAACAATATTACCGAAATATAAAACTAGAATATATTTTAAATATTAATATTCTTGGAAATTAAAAATTAATATTTAAAAAGAAAATTCTTGCAGTTCATTAAATATTTTTAAACTAAATAATTTTAATGCAAAAGTTTATTTTCGAAAACAATAATAACTTTAAATAAATTATAATCAATATGAATAATTAAAATTATTCATTTCGTTCGA
Organism: Olivierus martensii; assembly: GCA_000484575.1. NCBI lineage: Eukaryota > Metazoa > Arthropoda > Arachnida > Scorpiones > Buthidae > Olivierus > Olivierus martensii. The sequence goes on from AYEL01065688.1 coordinate 4,223, forward strand.
AATATTTAAGACATAATATTAAATGATAATTATACAATAAATAGAACAACATCTATGCCTTTTAAGATATTAAAATTATCAATAAATTATATTCTTTAATATATATTAAGTATCGATAAATATAGCGAATTAATTAAATTTTTAATAAGATTATTAATTATGTGGATAATTCTATCCGATTTAAAAATACTTTTTATAGAAAAAAGTATTTTTGTGTCGCGTAATTCCTTAAAATTTTTCTGAATTACAGGACCGCTCCGTACACGTTTTAAATTATGTTCTAGTAATAATTTTTTTCCCAAGGTTGATAGTCCTAGATAAATCATTGTATAGTTCCTCAGAGATGTTTCTCCACTCAATTTGTTTTCTGTCTATCATTGTCGGAAACACTGTCGTCACTTCGAACACTTATATGTGACAGAGTTAGATTCTTAGTTTAAATGATCCATCCAAATTCAATTTATCACAATTTAGACTCTTTAGAATGTCTCCAAATCGATATAAAAAACACACACGCGTTACATCTCGACAAACTGATTATCGATACTGTTTAGATTTGTGATTAATCTGTATATACTGTAAGTAATCGATTCTCCCAATTAATTGAGGAGTAAAGATGTTGTTAAAATTGATTTGTTCGACTTAATTGATGAGGAATTAACGTAAAATATGTAAAGTAACATAATAGACACTCTTACGTAAATAAATTCTTGTACGTATTACAGCCGTCACCATGCTAACCGGACGATTTCTTTTAATATACTAGAATTATGGTATTTATGTTTGGCCATATTATACACATTTATGCACTTTTAAATTCCGAATAAAACTTAAACTATTATATATCATTGCTTAGATTAGAGTGGCGTATGGAGAGTAAAACCTTTTAAGTATACGATTTATACCAGTTTCCATAATTTAAATTTTACAAAAAAGAAACTTCGATAGACGTATCAATTTTTTTATAAAAATAAACGATGTTATAATGCGCAAGATTATAATATTTACGGATGAAATTAAATAAAATACCGAGATGGGATATATCGATATTAAACTTTGGGCATTTGGAGGTAAAAAGTCAGCTGTCGAAGGTTCCACATAATCAGGTACGAATGGCTGACAACAGGTGCGATGATAGATAAGAACTGGTACTCACCTAATGAATTTAAATTCCTGTTGGGGAAACTTAGGATGAGAATAGTCCCTTCGAATAGCTAGTCCTATCACCAAAAATTTAGAGGAAAATATTCAGGAAAGTAAATATCCCAGATGCGAGGAGATACGATCCTAGAAGAAGAGATGCCGGCAGTCTTTGCTATCAACTGAGGTCGGAGAGAAGGGGGAGCATGCACAGTCGCATGCGCGCGCAACCTCCGACTGGATCTTTCTCCGTTGGAAGCGGACGAGAGAAAGAATGTAGTGGAGGTACGAATCGGACACTTTCCCAGGCTCTCCGCTAATATAAACAGATAATTGAAGTAATTTTACGGAAAATGATGGAAATTATCTTAACCAGACGACACAAGAAAGCAAAATTCCTTCTTAATTCGTCCGCTACAGTCGATAAGTCACTGTATCGAAAACAACAAAATATCAAATGCCAAAGGTTAGAACTGCGAATATCGAGAACGAAACGTCAGATTTTTTAAAATAATCGATTAAATATAATCGATTGATGGCGGTTACAGTGTTATTACTTACTAAAAATGGTTTTACTGCTTTATTTTCCAGTAATAAATATATATAAGTGCTCGGAAGTTATGCGTTGTGCCACGCTACGCTATCCAATTTAATCTAAGTTTCAGGGACGGATATCTATAAATATCGGAAACGATATTAATTATTTATGTGTCCTTTATGTTCTTTGCCATATATTTGACATTAATTACTAATTTAAAACATTATCGAACTTTAAATCAATGATTAACGGCTTTAAAAACAAATAATAAAGGCAAAATTAATAAACAAGTCGATGTTTTTGGGATTAATAAATTTTAAAATACAGCGAAACGGTTGTAATGCCATCTTTCGACCTTGGCCGTGACCCAATAAAAGTTCACGTACTTTAGCGTGGTTAACAACAATAAAAGGATTGTATTCGTTCATAATTGCGTCATTATTCCTCTTTAAAAAGGATATCTGTTAGCAGACAAATTGCCAGTAGTATCGTATTTTTCGAAAATTAAGAGTGACTGATCTATTAATAATAAGTTTATCAAATGTAAAATTGTTATAACAATATTTATATAACCGTTAACCGTTAATAGAATTTTTAGCAGTAGTTAATCATATGTCTATTTTCACTGGGGAATATTCGCAAAACGTTTTCGGTTATATTTTGCAATTCGCTTTTTGTTATCTCTATTTTCCTGTTTCGCTTAATAGAACTTATAGAAAAACTATTTTGCTTTTTAGATTGAACAATTCCTCTTACATATTCAAACCCGTTTTGTGTATTCTCTTTCTATTTTGCTGTCGACAAACTCATCCATCTTCCTCAAACCATATAAACTTAATCTATTCTTTTATTTGAATCTCTGATATCTTTTCTTCCAAATATATTTTGGAATATTTGCAAACAAAACATTATTTTTTTTTTTCTATTGCCATTTCTGGCTGCTTTCGGAACGAAATTGCTTTTCAAAAATGGTAGCATTTGCATAAAAATCCCACCATAGTAAGTGACCTTTTAAGATAAATATTTGCTTTTTATCGCGCTAACTACCAACATTTAACTGATGCTATAATTGGTTTTATTCCTTTTTTGACAATATACTTATAGATAGGATGTAAAGCTAACCAGATGGGAGATTTTTAACATTCTGGATGCGTTCTTTAAAGAACGACGAAATTTTATTACTTTCCGTAATAGAATCGAGTTAATTAGCTTATTAAATTTCTTTTCCGACCTCGACTAACTTCACTTCGACTAATTTTTCTCTCCTATTTTACTTTAAATCAATTAAGGATCTACAAAATCGAATATAGTATTGGATTTTTTAAACTGTGCCATAATTCCGTTCATAATATTAGTTCAAACACGAAACTTTCTTATTTATATTAATTAAATAAAAATCCGGTAGTTTATTACCCATTTAGAATATTTATGCCGAAGAATAATGCCTTAGTTATCTGAATTAACAGATCCTTTATAAATTTGAATGAAGGCTAAAAGCTAATTATAAGAAAATAGTTATAGACTGCATAGGGAATACTACGTTAAACAAACACGAAGGCGCATTTAATTAAATAACAAACATTAAAGGAACGGAAAGTTTCTATCGAGAACGTAATTTACGTCGTATCGAGTAGTGTAACCACAGAACTGGAATCCCCAAATAATTTTTTTCTAATATTTAATAAATATTTCCAGACGGTTTGTTAATTTCATTGATGCCTAGTAAATTGTACAGAATTTGATTTTTTTCTGATAAAAATAGAATATTATTTTCTGTCATCTTTTGATTTAAAGTAATAAAATCTTAAATAGAAAAATTTTAATAGATTGAGTTATATTTACTGTTTAAATAAAATAATTGTTTTCTAGAAGAAAATAATCTTTTTATAATACATATCGCTTGTCGAAATGCTTTCTTATATATATAAAAAAAGAAATGTATTCTTTTGTTATCATTAAATCGCTTTTTAATATTTTTGGAGATGTGTAGGCCTATTTACCGGATTGAACTGACAATACACGATATATTTTGGGAAAATATTAATAATAAAAAAGTCGCTACTAATCAAATTGAATAATAAAAACGTTGCCGAGAAACTACTTAATTAGAATTTAAAAATTGAGTAACGATAAATTTAAGAATACGATGATAAAACGATAATTAAAAATAAAATATTCTTATTAATTCTTAGTAATTATTATTAGCAAGAAAGAGCGATACACCAGATGATTTACGATCAAATTAAAATAATGGAATCTGCATCTTCCTAAAGATTTTATATTTATTGCAGAAAAATTCCAAATATGTAAAATTCGCATTCCAACAAATTTAATTTAAGAAACTTTATTGATGACGATAATAATTAAAATTATATTCTTAACTTTCAGATTTTTTCCCCCGCTTCCTTTTAAATATCATTTTCTATTTTTGTATAGAGAAGATAATGAGAAAAGAATGAAATTCTTCCATCCGGATACAGGATCAGATGCAATAAACTTAGCATTTAGCACAGGAGAAGTGGAATTTTTCTGCCTTGCAAGAGATACCTACCAATAGCTTATTATTAATACAACCCGTCTTCGGGACTTAGTTGGCATTCTTCGACAGAGAGAGAGAGAGATCCTACTTATTCTAGTCGTAGGCAGTAATAAAATTTATAGAAATAACAAGAATATTTTTCAGTTAATAATACAGCGGAGAACCGTAAATTTTAAATAAAATTTTGAGACAATAATTATATCGAGTCGGTTGGAATATTGTTTACCAAGATACGGATTCCATCTTTATGTTCAAATTTCCTGCGAGCAGTTTTTGTTTCATAAATTAAAACAGAGGAATATGTTTAAGTGCCAGTTTAGCCACGAAAATATCGATGGATATTAAAAATTTTTAATAAATCTAACACGCTCAAATCAGATTTATTTTCTAATTACAAAAATCATTTGTTAAAAAATTATTTTTGTTATCATAATGCTTTATCTCGTTACCACCACAAATTGAATAATATGGCAAGAAATTTTTACGATTATAAGAAAACATATCTGATGTAGTATTGGTGCGGCTGTTTTTTACATTATTTTTTATTATATCAATATATGCATCGCATTCAATCGGGCTTAATTCTATTCATATATTTTAAAACTATTATCTTTATATGTGGTCGTGGCTACCGTTATCACCGAGGAATTCTTGGCATCGAAAACTGTTAAAATCGCCATATTTATTCACGTTCTGTTACAACGTTTACTTTCGTTGAACAAAGTTCTTGTTTTGAGCTTGATTGCTCCATATTACACCAAGCATATTTATCTTAAATCCTCGAATAAGACATAAAAATAAATATTTATGAATATCACGCGCTATAACTTTTAACAATGAGAATATAAATCATATTTTATCCATCTAAATCGTCGATCATTCTCTTTATGCATAAAGTATTATAATCGAGAAATATATCGTGACAGAATAATATTTTGGTATAAAAATTCCTTGTTTACTTTACTATTTAAATACAAAACAAAAATATAATTAAATACGATAAACAAAATATCTAATATTAGTTAACACAAGTATCGAATATTAATTCGATTCGATGAATAGTAAATAAAATACGGAATATTACACAAAATATTATTTTCCTTAGTTTATCGTATAATAATAATAATAATAATAATATAGAGTAATTATCAGAATAAATGCTAGTATATTGCTTTTTCTTTTATTGGTTGAATTCGGAAAACAATCGGGGATCGATGTTTGTTTATTACGTAATAATAGTCGGTAACAATGTTATTACGCAACAATTATCCACGAAATAAACATATTAAATATAAAATTATATTGTTTTATTTTATCGATAACTTTTATAATTGAATCAATTATACCAGCCGCTATGGTATATTAAAGAATAACATCGATCAAATCAATTAATAAAATTAAATTTTAACATTTATTCGAAAATCGATAGAAAGTATTAATGTTAAAAGTATGGAAATGAAAGAAATTATTTATAGGGAAGAATGTCTAAAATTTTAAAATATTGTTTTAAAAGAGTTAGTAGTAAAAATGATAATTCTCAATTCTATCTCGACATCTCCGCTTCTTGAGTTTCAGAGTAAATTGCTCGCCTCGGGCTTAAATCTGGTTCTATCTTGTTACTTTTCTCCTATCTAGAATCTTTATCGCTGTTGTTAAAGTCGTCCTCCATTCTCGAAAATTTTTAAATTATCTTTTACAAACAAAAACATGAAATTTTAAGTCGATATCATCTTAGCGGGTTGGAAAATATACCGAATTCCCTTTTTAAATGCACATCCGCTAGAGTGTAAATCTTTATCCGTTTGTGAATTAATTGAATGGATGATTTTTTTATTTCCACGATTTTTGCTTTATTTGGAGTAATTGTCTCCTAAACTGTGAATGTAATAGCTTTGTATAGCATTAAGCACGATATCCTGCGGAAACAAAGATACTTCTTGGCCTTTATAGCTACAGTTATCGCTATTTATAACATACCAAATTAAGAGTTGAAATATTTAAGCTATAATTCAATCTTATAGATTCTATGATCTTTGTTTTTTTTCTTTCTGCAGTTAAACTACTTCAATTTTCCAAACAAACAGCAGAATTTAAATTTTACATGTTCGGTTTAAAAATTGTTTGATACAAGATCTGATTTAAAATTAAATGGAATTTAGAGAAACTCCTTTTATAATCTGAATTCGTTCGAGTAAAAATAATTCGATTTATTTTAAATTTTAATTCTGGACAAAGCTCTATCAACAAACTCCGATATATATGTATATATACATATATTAAATATAAAAAAAAATCAATCTGGTAATTTCAGATTTTTTCAAACTTTAGAATTATTATTTTTATACATATAAAATTGATGGAAGAGGTTATTTTTCATTTTATCGGAAGAACAAACCATTTTGGTTGGTTAGGCAGGAGAATTCATCTTTATCACTCCGCACCAACATTAATAATGTTGAGTACTTCAATGATCGAGATTCATTTGAATTTAAAGTACATAAATCTCTACTACTGAATTTATTTTCAAATGATACACTTTACCTTCGATATTTACTTCTAGTTTTATATCGATATTGCTGTATTTAAAATTTAAATTTTAAATATATTGGCAAGATTTTTAATTTAATACGTTTAAAAATTAGATGGCCACCGTGTTTATAAATAGCACAAATGTAAGATGTTGCGAACTAGACTTTCGTTTCCGACGAGTGTTTTTAATAAGATTATTGCCTCGTTGGTAGAAAAATTTATCTTAAAGAATTTTTAACGATTTTTGAAGCGCAATAAATGCGTATAAAGTCATAACAGATCTTGGCAATTGCTTTATTGTAAAGCTTCCTAGAGATGATAAGTAGTTTCAGCCAGTTGAACCATAATTTTATTATATTTCTTCGCCAATTTCTAAGTTCATTATCGATGCCATTAAATTTTGTTTGTCTATTTATTAAATAACAACGAAGAATTTTTGTTAATATTCCGTGAAGCGTCTGAACTTTAAAGCTAAATTAAACATCAAAGGAACAATACAGTATATAGAATATAAGTTTATCCCAACTTATCAATTATATCGACGAAATGTCGAATCAGTTTATAATTGTTATAAAAAATTTTTTCCTGTATACTTTTCTGTATAAACTCCTCCCAAAAGGTCATTACATGCTGTGGCACCAAGCCAAAGAATGTCAACTGATAAGAAGTCAGCATCTTCCTTTGTTGAAGTCTGAAAATAGGTCTAATTGCTGTAGTCAGTCGATTGTTGAATGACCCATCCAAATTTCTCTCTCTCTCTACCAAAATACAATAAAAGTATAGATTCTGGAGATCATTTTTTTGTAAATATAACTCGATAACTATAACTTTATTATGTGCTTATAGCTGACCTTTCTTTCTCTTCCAAAAATAAATGCCTCCTCCCGTTTAAAAGTCGATAAACTCGGTTTCTTATAAAGAAATATAAGAAATAAATATAAAAGAATTTAGTCTATTATTGTCAGGAATAAAAATCTTTTACTGAATTATAACCGAATGAATGGTATCGGATCGAAGACAAAAATGGCGTCGAAGTTAACCCCCGGATACCTCATCGATGCTTACTTTCGATAAAAGACAAACATTTTAAAGCTTTTCCAGGAAGAAAATAACACCAATGAACGAAATATAGGAAGAAAATGGATTTAATACCATCATATTTCATATTTAGGAAGATTCAACATAGAAATTTGTTAATTCCATTATTAATAACTATACTATCTCTCTCTTTCTCATCATAAAATCGATCAAATTTGAAACATTTACATATATATTCACACTACAAATTATATATTTGATGCGGATTCGATTACATTTGAATAACTGCACTATGTTAAGTTACCAAACATATTCAAATGAATATGCGGTATGAGTTAAACATGTTATACCGACTTTCAAAATAAACATATTTACGCTTACAGATAAGAATTCTGAAGAAGGACAAAAGATATAAATATCAAACTACAACGTATACGATGTTAATAAATCGAAAATGTGCGAAGACGAAAAATAGAATTTTTTTTCTCGATAGAAGCATATATCGGTACTAGTAGTACTTTCCTATGTGCTGATGAAGACTTTCTATTTTTATAAAGGTTTATCATAAATGTAGCGTTCTGGTATAAAGTAAAATGCTAATATATTTAATACTTTACAATACAAAAATTCAAAACAGATCTTTATTTAACCAGGATGCTTTAATTATATCGCCATTAGTTAATAATCGCTTAATATTTGAGTTGTTAAGTCGATGGCGAATCATTAACATTCACCGAAACTCGTTTTTCTTTTTTTTTTTAAGATTAATAATTGTTTCAGCATTACTGTACTTTCTTCATAAAAAAATTAATTAGAAACATCATTCGATTTTGTGATAAAAGCAATTTTACAGCTATTAAACACGATATAAACAGACTTATTCGTTTAACGACGACAAATGGCATTTTCGGTTGAATCTTTTCCAAGATTTGGTTTTAAAATTAAGATACCGAGCAATAAAATATAAATCATTCGACTGTTTTAAAATATGAGTGGTTAGTTTATATGGTAACCGTGCTTGGTAATATAATACTTAAGTGTTTATTGACTGTCATTAAAGGATTCCAATGCCAATAATTATTCCCCCGTATCTGTAGATTGTTTCGATTTATCGACAATCATAAAGCGATAATAGGCACTCATTCGAAAATCTATAGCTATTGGCCGCTCTTTCATAAAATATCGAAACATAAATCTTCATCTATCAAATGCGGATTTTAATTCATCAAAAATTTTAATATTTCTCTGCGGCATAAAAGTTTAATTTTCTAGACTAAAAATAAAAGAAAATACGTTAACTTTTCTTAAAGTCTAATTCGATAATCCCAGAACCTTTTTAGTAAACATTAAACGTCTCTTATTAAAATTTAGATTTCTTGGATTAGAAAAAAATAAAAAAGAACTAGAGTTAAATTAACATTAGCTTCAATCTTTCGACTGGGAATGTTAAACGGTAGAAAAGAATTAAATGAATATAATATATGCCTGAATGAAAAATAATAATTGGGCACCGGTTTAACTTTTTACGTCCAGATAGGAAATAAGTAAGATAGCGCATCCTTTGGTCACGTGACGAGGATAGGAGGAGGAAGAGGAGGAGTAATATCGATCAGCTCCGACCTTTCTGCAGCGATTATGCACTGAACGAAAACTAACCTTCGGTCAATTTCTCGGTAAATAAGGCAGATACTCCAACGCGCATCGTGATGAATTATTTCTTGATTCATTCGGAATTTGATAACAATGGACAACGCGCTTCTCTCCTCTCGTCTTATTCGCTGTTTGGATAGAATTTTCCATCACAAAACAAACTGGATATCGCGTAAACATACTCAAACACTTTACCAGCAATATACTTATACATTAGATAAACACTATTCTTTCTTTGTTATAATGTATATTATCTAGTACGGTATAATACGAAATAACTGTCATTTTTATTCCTTACGAAACTACATATAAATCTTAATAACTTAGATAAGTCTGGCTAATGATGTTTAATAAAATTGATGACATCCTGTTTATTTTCAGTTTATGTGTCGTTTCGAAAACTGCAATGAACTGGAATACAAAAAGAAAAAGAAAAAACCACCGCTTTTGTTTAGTCGAAAGAATCGGAGCGGGAAAAAAATACAATAACCCTAATTGGAAGCATGAAAATTAATCGTTTCTTTAATAGTTTATCTCCTTTTATACAAACTACTCTAAAGGAAATGTGGATTAATTAATTAAACGATTAACAAACACAAAATTTGACATTTTATATTTGGAAATTAAATGTGTGAGCAAAACTGATTGGTCGTTTCGATTCATCTGTTGGGAATACGCTTCTTTGATTATTAATATTCTAGGGGAATATTAATAAAAATCCTTTAAATTAAACTACTCTATTAAATACACGAATAAAAACAATAAGTGTTTCTAATTTGAAATGATTCCAACCGATTATTTTCTTAGGGTAACATCTCACTCTTCTCTCACCTATACGTTTTCGCGCGTTGATATAATTCAATAGTTCCTTTTCTGGCCGATACTAGCTCGATGAATAATTTATATTAAAAATCCTATTTTAATTTATATTTAAAAATGCAAAATAAGCTAACACCCTTAATAAGAAGATTCGGAATTAAAAACTATAAACGACTGAAATATATCTAAAATTGCTGTTGGAAAATTTAAAACAATTTATTTCGGTTCTCTTTTACCAGATAACTGTAATATCGAGGATAAATGTTCTCGGGACTATAGTTAAGTCGGGTTGTATTTGGCACAATTCCACCTAGGAAATTTTCAATGGCCTGTTGGCTTTTACAGAAAAGTTAATTTACTATCGACATAACATCCCTCGGCCTAGCGATAACACCAAGAAAACGTCCGTATTTAACGTTTTGAATACGCGGAACGTTCGGCCATCTTACATTACGCGAATTATTCTCTTTAAAAGAAGAGTCTCGATTAGAGTTGGCCTTATCTTTTTACAGACGCTTAGTTCTGAAATGAATTCTTCTTTCTAATCGATATTAGCATTAATAGTAAAACATTGGAACCAACCACTTTGCAAATGGCCATTATTTACGAATGCTTTTCTAATTTTATTCATTAAATAACGATCATAACTTTTCCTGTACTTTGTAACTCTATGGAGAACAACAATCTACCACTTCTCGGCCATTATTTTTTGATCAGTTTATTTTTATTCGATGGTTATTAGTTCTAAGTCAACGTCCTGGTTATTCAAAACGCATCAAATATTATTAAAAAAGAAACATTATTCATGACGTACAGAAGAAATCGATGCCCGATATACGCATTCATTTTATTTTACTCGTGACGAATACAGTAGCTGAGAAAAGAAATATTTTATGATTTTCGATTTGATTAAAGCTTTTCAACCAACATATAAAGAACTTATTATCGATGAAAATAAACATCTTAAAAATTAAATAAAATATTCATTTTTGATTAATGCCATTGAAAAAATAACTTAGATGAGAATTTATTAAACTAATTTTTTCATCGAATTTATAAAAATAATGGAAGAAAAAACAAAATTCATCGACCGATTGTCTAATTGATTACAGAGCGGAGACAGAATATAAAATTGTTGTTAATCTTATTTTTGTACTTCCCAATAAAGCCATGGATCCAATACAGCCAACAATATCTATAGAAAATAATAATAAAAAATCGCCTATGTACTTGGGAATATTCCTTTTCGCAATTTTATCCTAAAACATCCTTTCCAATTTTCGTATAATTCGATTTATATATATTTTTTCTTCATATTGGAATTATTTAATACTTAACTTTGGAGTAGATGGTATATTATGAATAGAAATAAATATTATTTTTTATAATATCTAAAACAGGAAATATTCGATAGGAAAGTGAGAATATTTTGTAAAAAGTTTGCATTTTAGTTTTTGACTTCAATTTCTTAAGTGGTTTTCTGAAATTCTGCGAGATTCGATATGAAGTTTGGCTAAAATTTATTTATTTTATTTATTTGTTACAAATACAAATCAAAAATTGCGGAAAGCAAACACTGATTTGATATAAACAAAACACAAACAACTTTAAGTGATTCCAAATTAAACCATATTAACAAAATGCAACTTATACACAATCCTATAGTGCAGATTAGAATCTTTGCATCAAATTAAATACAAAATGGAAATGTATACAAAAGAAACTTTTATTCAACGTAACCGATCGATGAAACGAATAATGGTCGAGGTTTGTATTCATTCAATTATATTCGATATTCAGTCGATTTTCTTTCTTCGACATCGATTTAATCGTATATAAAACAATGATTTTGCTTCTATTTATTTTAATATCTGGTATTCTAATTTCACCTTTCCGGAGTTGTGTTTTCATTACATATCATTAACATAATCGTTACTTTAATTCTTTGAAATATGAATTTTAAATTAAAGTGTCGAACCAATATAGCCATATAAAGAAAATATTTGATAAAATGGTCGATAGAAACAATAACTGCATTTAATACGCTCTGAAAAATGAATAAATTGATAACATTATACTGTCTATTATTTGCGGGTTTAATTATACAGGGTGGAAGAAAAGTCTATACTACGGTTTGTCGTTTTTAAAAACTGGGTACAAAAACCGGTCTTTTGGAATAAATTTGTAAAATTCGAAAACTGGTTTTTAAATTAAAAAAAAAATTGGTTTTAGTTACTAAAATTAATATGAAAAACTTAATTAATTATTTAATTAAAACCGTTTAACATTTTGACTCGAAATTGCTTTAATAAATTAATTGCAATAAACTTTTGCTATACTTGCAAAATCCGCAAAACATTTCGACAAAAAAATCTAGTGTATTTTCATTAGCTTCAAAACTCATTATCATTAATTTATTTGGAAAAATATTGTCTAGAATATATCCAAATTCTGGTTTGGATCTTTAAGCCGATGATGAATATATCGGAGACAGAAACTCTAATAGAAGCCATAGAGAAATCAATTCGTAAGATTCTCGAGGAACTTCAAGAAATGATATCAAATCCGAAGTATTTGAGACAACCAATAAACGGATGGCTGCGTGGTAAAGCTGCTGCTTTCCACCCTGGACCGGGTTCAAATCCGGGTCCCACACCTCCAGTTTTTCAGGAGGGGTCCGGGCTCTGCCCGTTGAACCAACACCACCTGGATAGAGAAGGCCTTTTGACTGAATTCGAAAAAGCTGCTTACGTCATCTTAAGCGGACCGACCTTTTGACTGAATTCCTAAAAGCTGCTTACGTCATCTTAAGCGGACCGATGTGTGGTGGTAAAATTCCAAGTCTTGAAACAGCCATTTTGTATAAATGAATGTTCTAAGTGGTTCAATGTTTCGTCTGTTATAATTTGCATAGTTTTTCGTTTGTTATTGCGTAGCGATATACTTTCACGTCAGTTTGTAACATATATTTTCGAAATATTCAGAAGAATACGTGAAAATTAATTTAATTTTAAACTTTTGTTTGAATATCGTGCCATCACGATGCTGTGTTACGAATTATAATGGAAACTACGACAGAAAACCAAAAGTTGCTGTTTTTTCTTTTCCAAAAGGCGAAGTTTTAAAACAACGCTGGATTCGATCGATTCTAAGAAAAGATTTTATGCCAACATCTTCATCAAAGGTAAATTTTAAAACTATAAATATCATATGTAAATATTTAATGGTATACTTATTTAAAATGAATGTTTTGATTAATTTTTAAGATATATAACAAATACATTTTAGATTATATTTTATACATCATAGATTTTGTCATATTCATTCATCGAGTTGTCTTTTTCTTTATTAAATGAATTTTGTATAACTTATAAATATAGAATATTAATAACTCTGATTCATTCAAAATCTTTTTATGCCAATAACAAAATTTTAATTTTTGTTTTAAAGGTTTGTGAGAAGCATTTTTCTCCTTGTGATATTGTAAGGAAATCGGAAGCCTTGGACAAGAAGACAGGTAAAAAATATTTGTATCTCTAAAATATCCAAGATTAATAAAGGATACCGTCTCTACAGTATTTCCAGGATGTCCTAAATATGTGTCATCTTACAAAACTCATAGGAAAGATTTAAATGAAAAAAGGTCAAGATTGGAAAATGTAGCTGTACAGAGAGCATTAGAAGAAAGCAAAAAGTGCTAAGAAATTTATGAAGCTGAACATAAATTTTCTAGTCTCGAAGCTGAACTCGAGTCTGAAAAATAAAAAGTATTCCAATACCTACTGTTTGGTCAATTATTAAAAATGTTGAATATATTTTGTTTGCTGTAATAACTATGGAACCCGCACCAACAATGGGTATATCTTTATCTTAAGCAGTTTGTTTTTCTTAGAATTTAATTCTAATATTGCTATAAAAATGTTAGCAACATCATTTTACAATTTAAAAAAAATGAATGAATAGAAACAGGAGGATTATTAAAATACAGTTTTGGATTAACATTGAAAGCATTGTCCTACATCATTAGAAAGACAAAATGCAAAATTAACATTAAAAGTTTTTAGTAGATATGTTTTACATTGGCTTTTAGAATTTAAAACAACAGATATGACAGACAACCGCAGAATTTATTCGAATAATTTGTTTTTGATTTGATATTGCTAATGTAAAAACACCAAATAAAGAGATGTTTTTCAAAATAATTATCAAGATCCTTTGACATTATCTGATGATGATGATAGATTTCATTTTATGAACAAATTTATAGATTGGTTAGATTTTTGGCAGAAGCAAAATTGCACAACTGGTGTATTAAATGAGGAAACATTCGCAGCATTAAGGCATTTAATTACGAAATAATTGAGATGGCTAGATATTGCATCGAAAAACTAAAACATAAATATTTCCTCCCTGGTAAGGTGGAAACTGATACTTTAGAGAACAAATTTGGAAAATACAGGTAACTTTCTGGTTCACAGTATAATATATCTATTATACAAATTTTTGAATCTGAAATGAAATGTCCATGTGCAAAATATACTTTCATCATTAAATTTAATGTCATCTAAGTATAGTATGTGTTTTGTTGATGAGTTTTAAGAATCTCAGATCTGAGATTCAGGAAAATCTTGAATGGGAGGGAAAACAATTTAGTTCTAGAATTAACATCAAATGATTTTAAGCAAATAGAATTTATATTATCCATATTAACTTATTTAGGAGGTTATTGTATATATAAAATGCTTAGAAAATTAAAATTTGAATTCATGTAACAAAAATCTAAGATAAGACATTAGATTTAGGTGACTTTTATTCTTTTTATAAAAAGTGCAAACAGGAGAGGGTTAACAAGCTGTCATCCCGATATTGTAACTGCCATCTGTTATAATTATGTTATAGTTACAAAATTATTGACTGAAAATTATGAAAGCAAAAGTTTTGAAATTAAAAAACCATAGATTATTTGTTTTAAATTTAACTTTTCAAACATTAATAGAAAAAGAATGTATTTCTTATGATGAATGTGAAGAAGGACATACTATAGAATTTATTTTAAAACATATATTACAATCAGCTACAAATACTCTGTTAAAAAACTATTATTGGGAAAAAAATGATGTTCCTAGAATTGAAAAATAGAAAGCGGAAACTGCAAACATTGGAAAGAGGGTGAGTTTTGTACCTTTATTCTACTATATATTGTATATATTTTAATGACTGAAAAATGTTATAAAGAAAATAAATGTTTATACATACTTCTTAATTTTCATAATACATAACGTAGTAAACTTAAGACATTACTTTCTTTAATTTTTAAACGAAATAATTTTGATAATTTTTATTAACTAAATTCCTACAAAAAAAGTTTAAATATGCTGGGAAAAAATACACCAATGTTTTTTATTCGAATGATATAATTGAAGTGAAAACGCTCAAAATTTACTATATAAAACTTGCATTCATTCCTAGGTCTTCTTGTGATGACGTCATGATTCTGTGAAAAGGCCTTCTCTATCTAGGTGGTGTTGGTTGAACCCCCATCCTTCAATCTCAGTCTGGGCAACATCCAGTCTGAGATGGGTTCTACAAGTGGCTGCCGCCAGATACAGAATATCCCTCTTCAGAAATCCTTCAATATCAGGCTGGGCAACACCCAGTCTGAGATGGGTTCTACAAGTGGCTGCCGCCAGATACAGAATATCCCTCTTCAGATATGGCGGCTTAACTAACTTAACCTAATCAATAAACGAACAAAGAATTTAGATTTATTATCTGATACCTCGAAAACAATAAAACCAAGTTCAGTAGCCAGTGAGAAAGTTTTATATTT
Source organism: Olivierus martensii (assembly GCA_000484575.1). NCBI lineage: Eukaryota > Metazoa > Arthropoda > Arachnida > Scorpiones > Buthidae > Olivierus > Olivierus martensii. Next base: position 20,306 of record AYEL01065688.1, read on the forward strand.
CAGGAAATTTTGTCTTTAGAATAAGAACAAGATTAAGTAATCGTTCAGTGGTCATTTTATGTTTTTGGAAATCATATTTTCTGAAGAAAATTACTAAAAGAAAGAAAAATTTATAATTTATATTTTGTACGGATTTTAGTTATTTTGTTTTTTGATTTGATAGGTTGGTGTATATTTTTGTTGCACTTTTGTAGTTCCATAAATATATAAATAAGCTGTAAAAAATTTAAAATAGATTAAAATAATAAAAATTATTTGTATTATATGTTTTTTTTTTTTTGGCGAAAATTCGAAAACCGGTCTTTCCAAAATACTGGAATTCGAAAACCGGTTTTTTCAAAAGTCAGTTTTTGTATAAACCCTAGTCTATACTCCTCCAAATAACTCGATAATTACCACAGATTTTAAAAATCTGTTAATGACAACGAATAGGAAGTCATGGATGGGCCTGATGATGACCTTCGAATGAACTGATTATGCAAATGAGAACAGTTGCCAATCCTATCTCATAAATCGTAACACATGGGGAAAAATTTCCAATCACAAACTTGTTCGGCATTCAATTCTGAACACACTAAGAAAACTTCATCAAAATCGGACGAATACTCCATTCAAAAATGAAACGAAAACATTTTTACAAGCAAAGGATCGACCCTTATTTCTGACACGTAACGAACCAACACCAAAACATAACATCCCAAATCAATAAATTGAAAACATAGAGCCTAATCAACAAGAAAAACTAATCGAGGATATGCTCAAAATGTCTTCCATCAGCATCCAAGTACAGTTGAGCACGATGTTGGATGAAATTCCTCACAGCCTCGAGTGTCGGTAGAAAACTCTGCACAAACAGTAATGATGCAGTCTCGAAGATTCTCTATTATTATTATGTAAGAATGAAAGTTGTTGTGGCTTCATCAACCTCTGTTGGTAGGCAAACTGATCTTGGGCGTTTCGAGGAATCGACGTATGATAGATCTCTGTTTCATTTTTGGGAGAATTATTCATCCGATTTTGACGAATTTTTTTCTAATGTGTTCAGAATTGAATGCCAAACAAGTTGGTAATTGAAAAATTTTCTCTATCTGTTACGGTTTATGAGATAGAATTGGCAACTGTCCTCATTTCCTGTCTTCAGGTAGTCCACCCACGACTTCCTATTCGTTGCATTAACAAATTTTTGAAATATATGATAGTTACCGAGTTATTTGGAGGGATACAGACTTCTTCTACTCTGAATGTTGCATAATTTTTAGTGTACAGAACAATTAACTTTAAAAAAATTACTCATTTGGCATTAACAAATTTTTGAAATATATGATAGTTATCGAGTTATTTGGAGGGATACAGACTTCTTCTATTCTGAATGTTGCATAATTTTTAGTGTACAGAACAATTAACTTTAAAAAAATTACGCATTTTCACATGTATTACTTTTTCTTATTTTTGCATTTTTACGCTCATCTTTATATCTTCGTATTTTAATTTTGTGCTAATTTTCCTATTATATTCGATTACATAATCTTTATTTGGCAATAAAATATTTACTTATATCGTTTCAATATATATGGTTCTTTAAATAAATCGAAAGTATAGTTATAACGCTTTATCTACCATTCATGGCTATCGTCGGCAAATTCGCGTACTGGATCTTACAGTAGAATTTTTTGATCAATTGTTACATCTTAGTTATAACGCTTTATCTACCATTCATAGCTATCGTCGGCAAATTCGCGTACTGGATCTTACAGTAGAATTTTTTGATCAATTGTTACATTTTTGCTTTGGTGATACATTTTTTCTTTTCCCAATTGAAGTTATTGGATTTCGCTCCTAAAAGAAAATGTCCACTGGATTCGCGTCTCGCTTCTCTTCTGTACACATTCGATCCATGTTTTTATCTTTAAACGATAAATTTTTTGTTTTCATTATAAATTTTTCGCCATCTTTTTAAATTTCGCATTGGCTGGATTTTAAATGACTTTTTTCTTAGACCGTTACGATACGGAGAAAAGATGTAACGAACGTTTAAAAAGAAAACTTTACAGAAATCTAACTAGAATCAAACTCTATGACTTCTTCGATGGCTGGTACGGAATTTTATCACACTCGACACGTTTCGAAGGTATCTTCTAGCATTCTTTCCACTCGTGACAAGGTTTATTTATTTTTTTATGGATTAAATTTGTTACCTTCTTCGCAGATTTCTATTCTGATTATAACAGTTCCTTACTTTTTATGATTCCGATATTCTTTGGTTAACTGATTATTTTTTCACCGACTCACATTTGCCATCCAAGTTGGAACCTTTCCGATAGTCTATCCCCGGATTTATCTCGCTTCGACATTAATCTACTTTTGGAATTCAATCAAATTTCTCTCTCTCTCAGGAACTGTTGCGCTTCATCAAATCTTTCCAAATTTTTAGGAAAGAACTTTTGCCATCTTCTTTTCTTTTTTACGAATTTCTTGCTGGCCATAGACTTCGGTATTTGTTCGGAAAACATTGACAGAAAACATTTCTTTATTCGATAGCCAAATTCTCTTTGGATTGGTTATTTTCTGATCGAACCAATCTTCGGATCCAGTCCAACACGGATTTTCTTTCATCCTGCCAAGCATTTATGAATTTTCTTACACTTTTATCGGATATTTTTAAACATTTCTCTTCCTATTAATAGCCACCACTTTTTCTTAAAAAACTGACCCGTTGTTATCATTAGGCAATAATTAAAATAAAAACTCCACTCCAGTAAATATAGCCATTTATTATTAAAAATTATGGTCATCGTGTGATATTTTTTAAGGAACTTTTTCAATTTTTCGTAACTCGAACATATAAGCAGTTCGCAGCTTTCGATGCTTCTGATGGATGTGATGTTTTTTCTATTAATAGTACAAATCTGCTTATCTGGCTGCCGAGTATACGATTAATCTACTAGGATAGATTGAAATTCAAATAGAAATCGATACTCGAAATTCAAAAATATCTTTCACTTTATTTTACTTTTTTCATTTAATCATAAAACTTCGAGGAAAAAATTTACGGAATGGTTTCTTAATTTAAAAAATTGATAGAATTTCACGGATAAGCGCTTAACACAAATTTTTATTAGGAAAGAAAAATTCTAACAATTTCACAATAAACCTTTGGATTAAAAGAAATATTTTGGGTATTTTTTTACTCGAAAGCGGAACTCGAACCACCAAATCCTAAGATCAAACAAGATTATGCCATATACATATGGAAATCTAAACGACTCCTTTACCTGTTTATTTATAGATGATGAAACAAAAGTTCTATCATATATATTTTCTTTATTCTACATCCAGATAATTTTTATTGGTTAATAAATATTTTATTTTTGAAAAATTTCTCCGCAATATAGGAAAATATTGCTTCGTTAATATTAATTTGATAAATAATTTATAACTAGAAATTACCCGCTCATATAAATGAGCGGAAATATAATCTTATGATTTAATTTAATAACGCTTGTATATAACGACGAAATACACCTCCGAACTTGTATAAGAATCCCAACATCATTGAAGGAATCGCAAAATGGCATCCAATATTACGTTACAGCGCCATCTAAGGACTTTGTCTTTTTTAGAGGAACTACAATTTCAATTTAATTTTTATTCTTTAATTTGTAAATTATTAATAACAACAAATAATTTTAACTGTCGCAGACATCCGAAAATTAGATATTTCTAACGATACCATACGTATAGAAATCGGTACAGTGGTTCGACTGAAAAAGGGACAACCAGTCAGCCAATCACGTTTGACTATTAATATACCGTATATGATTTTAGATAGTTACTGGCTTGTAAAGTATTTGCGTATTGTTATTCTAGCCACATAAACTGAAAATTTAGATAAGATCCAGGAAAGCTGCCATTCTGCCACAGATCAATATTATTTTTGCAGATGTTTTTAGGCGAAAAAGGCTGTTATATTAATTAATTATATAAAAAATTCGTATACTTTATTTTTTTAATATTAAATATTATATTATTATTTCTTACGATTATTTTAAAGAGAGTATTTGTATAACTGGTTTCCAGAAGTTGGGAATACGGCACGTGTTAAGCATATTCATCGAAAAGAGTACGGATGCAAATAAATTCTTTCGGATTTACTTTGATCAATGTTGGTTTGTTATGTAGATTAGAAAACACGGAGGTAGATGTAAACACGTTGCGTTCTACCAACCAGCGTAAGGAGAGATGTCATAAAGATGTCACGCTCTAACAATTTTATCCCGGGCGCGGATCGGAGGATAAAGGTGCCATCCAGAGTTTCTAAGAAGAAAATATCGGACCAGGAATATTTTTTTACAATTATCTTTTACGTAATGTTACGTATATTATAATACTTTTCATTCGAGAGTTCGATAGGAATCCTAAGTCTACAAACGTAGTATAATATTTTACCTTTAGCATTCGATTTACGTATATAAAATGGTGGCTAGTTGGGAGATAAATTTATAAAAATAATTAAAAAAATTTCCAGGCAGTGTTTAATTAGAAACGGCGGAAGTAAAATAAGTTGGATATGCTAAGTTAAACATTTAAGCAAAATACAGAAGGCGGCGAATTAATTAGTTTAATTAATTAGGCCACAGATTGTGTGTCACATTTATAATTTCTCGATCATTTCGGAGTTACGGAACAGAAAGCATAAAAGAAAACTGAAAGAAACTATTTTACGTATGTTAAATGAGATGAAAAGCAGAGAACGAACTCGGATGGCCACATAAATTGAATTTTTAATATCAATAAAAACAGAAAAGTTCGAGTTGGCCATCACTTTTACAGATTAGACGAAGAGTACAAAGACCGCTACGCCCGACTTCATACCATTTTAGAGAAGTTTATTCCTTTAATTTTTATGTCTTTCTCTTAAAATTTATGTAGTTTGATTTAAAAAAAATTAAGATCTATCAATATTACGGATAATTTATTATTTCTGGATTTTTTCGAAATACTCTATTCGTTATTCGAATAGAATTTTTATTTCTCTTTCAAATGTTAAATTTTTTCTTCTTTACATTAACCTTCTCCGAAATCTATATTCTTGGAAACAGTCGATGTGAATTTGATTAATTCTTTAGCTTTTATATGTCATTCTAATTCGATTCTATTCTGTATCGTCTTCTATATTCCTATATTTACGTTTAGAATTCGATTTATTTTCTATCCAGTATACTGTCGTCCGTTTTCTTTTGTAACCAATTGTTTTTCTTCCGAGACTTATCCACTTTCTTTCTATAATATTTGTTAAATTTAACGCCCTCTTATACTTCGATTAAATTTTTCCACTTTGGCAGCTATAACTTTTTATTTCCTTTTGTATTATTTAAAGATCTTTCGGCAGATCTTTGATGTTACATTTTTGGAATAACAAATATCCAACTGTCAAATCTGCCGAGTAGTCACATACAAAATCCGTCAATTTAAACTAGTGTCCCACAATTCGCCAACATATTTTTACCTTTAGACTCGGATGAAGAGAGGGATGGGGGAAAAAAGTCAAATTTACAAAATTTCCTGCGAAATTTGGATTTTCGTCAATTTATTTTTGCCACGATTTTGTCAAATCGACACGACTATCAATCGTCATTTTTCCATGCTTCGTAAGAGTTTTTTATTGTTAGATTTAGTTAAGGGAAATTTTATTGATAAGGTATAAAAATAGGACAAATTTTAGTACGATTTCCAAAATTAATAAGTTACTAAGTATGGTCCATCTGTCGAAAATTTGGATCCGATGATACTGGTTATCGAAAGTTTTCGGATGGATAAAAATTTATGAATGACCAATGGACATAGACTTTCCTTCTACTTTCTGTTGTTACAATTGCTCCTTAAGAAACAACTGTTATCCGACTTCGTAACGCTTTCATTATCGATTACTTCTCTTTCTCTATTTTTTCTAGATGGCCAAATATGGTGCACTTCAGAACTACGTACGAGCGACCCAAAATTGGTGATTAGGAAGAATTCTATTCATTAATTTTTAACTAATGGTTTCATTTAATATAAATAGAGACGGTTTAATTAGAATCGCTGGCGACAGAAACAATATTTCTATCAATATATGACGTTTTGATTTTCGAGTGTCATCGTGTCTAACCTTTTTCCATCGTCATTTCGCAACTTTATTTGATAAATCGACTCGACTTTTTATAGATTAGATTTAAGATTTTCTTCCAGAAACACGCCAAACGGAGTAATTTTAAATTTATTTATAAAAAAAAAACACGCGATCTTTAATCGTATTAACGTTTAATCAATTTATCTTTCAAAAGATTAAATTTTTTGCCTTAAATAATTAACTCGTTACTAAAGAAGTAAAAAACGTAATTATCCACCAGCCAATCGGGTAAAAAAATAGTTGCATAAAATATCGAGTCGATTCGTTCTATCTTTACAGATAAAAAGAAAATTCAACATTTGAAAGTTATACAGCATAAATAATCTTGGAGCATCTGGAGTTTAAGAGCATTCGATTATCACGTTCCGGATCTTTGAAATAAAATATACAGATATTGTATGTAAAACTAATCGTGTAGCAATTTACTGGATTGCGTATTTAAAATATTTTCCTAGATACTTTTGAAAATATGGCGCAATAAAGGGGACTAACAGTACGAAGTATAATCGCATTCTTGGGAATACCTAGGATGACGTGAAATCAAAGAAGGAAGAATTCATCTATCCAATATGTTAGTAGGATATTTGAAAATTCTCCATCTTTTCGCATCTCATAAATCGTCCGGGTTCTCCAATACTGCTTCAAAGTCAACTTACATGGCTGTTGTTAATGATAAACGGTTCTCTTTTGTGCTAGACTGTCTTACCAGTATCTACGGCTCCATTATCAAATAATGTACTGTACATTTATTTGAAACTCATTTTTTAATCTATTCTTCTACGTTTATTTTTATTTAATTATTCATTTTACCAGAATTAAAAATTCTAGTTTTAGATATCGTAAATATTTCAAACTTTTTCAATATGTACGCGTATAGGTATATACTCGCGTGTTTTCGTGCCAACTCTAGTTTACGAATGCATGAATCTTTAAAATTGAAACATTTCTGTTCTCCGAACTGTTTGCAAGTTTTCATACATTAAACATTTTAAAGCGAAATAGTTTCTCAAAGAAAAAAAAAAAAAGAAAGAAGACCGAATAAGTTTTAAATTAAATAGTTTCGACACTGGCTATTAAATTATATCTTATTTTTTGCCTATTACTTACGTCGTTCGTATGAATATGTAAGGAGAAATAGTTAAAAAAAAATATTTTTTAAACTATATAAAAATTAAAGCGATATAAGTCAAACGAGAGATTAATGTCGTGGAGATTGGTATTGCAAACATATTCTGATGGATATTAATTTCTAAATATTTTATATGTTAAAAATGCGATTTGGTAAATATTTTGCACTCGAAAATAGTTTTAAGTTAAAGAGGTATATCAAAAAATAATAATAATAAAAGTCGGGTGTTTTTAGTTTAAAAGAAGAAAAAAAGATTGCTAAGTTTTTGATATATAGAATTCTTAGCTTTCAAAATTGGAGAAAAACGAAAGAAAAACACTGATAAGATATAAAATGACATTTATTGGCGAAAGATTTTTCTCTATAAAAAAATTGGTCGAAGAAAAATAACTGAGTGTCTAAAGCGTGTGTCCGAACTTTGAATCTTGTCGACAGAATAGATTCATTTTTTTCCTTTATGTATTTTCACCGAAAGCTTCTCCAATATAGATCTACATCTTAAGTTTTACCAGCCATCACACGTTAAAGTCAAAATTTAATCTACTTTATCCGAATTTAATAATAATAAATATGCCGTAGCTCTTAAACCCATGTATTGGCACTAAATTATCTGGCCGTATTCGTACCATAGTCGTGTTATAATTATTTTAAAAGTTTTTTTTGTCGCGATAATAACCATTCAAATCGTAACTTAGACAGACCAACTCATTATTTTCGTAAAGAAATCGTCTGGCTAGGTTAAGTAGATAAGATAAAAAAACAGTACTCGACTACCAATTTAAGTACACCAGACAAAATTGGTTTACAATATTAAAAAAAATAATAAATGTAATCGAATATATAAACCAGTTTTGATATAATAAGAGAAAAAAAAAAATTTACAGTCGAAAGCAATTTTTCCATCTGAACTTACCATTTTAATTCTTTCTAAATTCGTGTATAATTAAAAATACCGACAAGATTTGAATGCGAAATTTTTTATTTTATTCGGAGAAAGGCTTTAAGACGTTGAAAATATAAAAATATAATCAATTTTTTTTATTGTATACAGCTGTTCGATGTTTTTTTTTCAAATTGTTTTACTTTCTTCCACAAATAGAAGTAAAATCAAACGTTTTGTGCTATTTTATTCGGAGAAAGGCTTTAAGACGTTGAAAATATAAAAATAGAATCAATTTTTTTATTGTATACAGCTGTTCGATGTTTTTTTTTTCAAATTGTTTTACTTTCTTCCACAAATAGAAGTAAAATCAAACGTTTTGTGATAGTCGGAAATAAACACGATTAAGAACATCGAAGAAACTTCTATACACTATAGATATATAAAATTTTTTCTGATTTATTATAAGACAATATGTCCTTAGAAATTAAATAGAAACTACTGTAAATGTTGTTTCGGTGCAAAAGTTTCTTTGGCTCGGAAGTTCTCTAGGATAGCAACACCATCCGATATTGCACTTTATACTCGATACAAACCCAACTGTAAATAGAAAAAGTCGATTTTTTTTTATAAATATCTTCACTCCATCGGAATTTTTTTCTTGATTGTACAAGATTTACATGGCGACTGGGGAAAAAGTAAAAGGTTTTTGCAGGACGTTATACAAAGTAAATTTGACTACAAACTTGTTAGAAACGTTTTATATACAGCATTATGTAAAATGTTTTAGAATTTTAGATATTTCTTTGTTCCGGAATCACTACTTTCCAGATGGAAAATTAAAATTCGAGTAATTTAATAAGCGTGTTAACTAGCGCGTTGAATATTTAACTTTTTTCAAAAGATGCACTAATTAGGTCGCCGCTCGGCTTCACAGATTTAATTCATTAAATTCGGACCGAAACTAAAATTCGACTTTAATTATTATTAAATTTTTAATTAACATTTATAAATTTGTATCTTCCCAAAGCGTTGGACCGTATTCGATAAAACCATGTCTAAAATAATTTTATGTTTGCGCGGTAAAATAGTTATCGATAAACAAAAGACTCGTTTGAAACCGAAGAGTTGTAAATAAATAATATTACCGTCGTATTTAACTCTATTAAACGTGATAATCTTGTTATATCACGAGTGAACGACTTCGAATAGTTCATTAACAAGGTGCTCATTCATTTAGTAATCTCGGAAATTAATATCTCTTTGTTACTGCATTTACAGCTTTTCCTGATGGGTTTACAATAATTTCGACAGTCTAGATATTTTTTCCAACCGTTAATCGGGGTGCAAATTGGCATAAAATTAATGAATTTGTCATTTATTAGTTACTGCCGTGTATTGTTGGCCAAACTAAATTTTGCTTCGTCGACGACATAAAGAAAAAAAAAAGAAAACGCTATCTGTTCATTATACTTTCGGTTGGTTATCGCCATTTTGTTATCTCTCACTTTATTTTTTTTCCTTGTCCAAAGATTTATCGCATTATTTTTATGGTGTATCGATTTAAATTATCGATTACGCCAGTGTTTCGCTAATTATCAGAGTTATAAGCGCCAATCTGACCAATAAATTTTAAATATAGAATATTTATAACTTCGTAGCAATACGCCATTAAATGCGGTATAAGTATCGTAGGGTGGTGGATAAATAAAAATTTCTAGAGCTTTTATTTTCCTTCAAATATTATATTTTTCTCGAGAGAAAATTAAAAGTGGATCATATTGATTTTCCCTTTAGGATGACTTGGTAGGAAGTTTATTTTTCTTGGAGGTAATTTAAATTTAATGGTATTTTTATTGCCATTTATTGCTGCTAATTTAATTTATGTGGCAATAAGTTTTAAATCAAACAAAAATAATTTATATTATGGGTGCCAACTCCGAGCACCAATATAACAAAATAATATCCATCACGGTGTTGAACCATCCGGAGCCAAGTGAATTATGCATTGTTTAAAGATCAATTGGATCAAAGAGAACATTACTGTAACCTCCGGATGAAGTGGCAACTAATATTTGTACGAAGTGATAGCACTCTTCATCGTAAATGTGTCGAAAATGTTATCATTTTATCAACTTCTAGATCCAACTAACATCACTTATAGGTCAAAGATTAATAGTTAGTTTGTTTTGCCAAGTGTGAAATTTTGGTGCTAGATCTTAATATTCAAAAATAAAACTTCGCATAATATCATAGAAAGGGGGAGTACAAAAAGATTAGCGTGAAGCGTTCAGTTTTAAATCATAAACCGAATAATTTGAGCCGATTGTCGTGAATTTTTTTGTTTCTACTTTAAAATAACATCGAAATAATTAACTTCCAACATTTTAATCGATAAAAAGATGCGCATTAATAAAGAAAACACGCTTTGCAATATTGTAACATTGCCAAAAAAGCAATAAACGCAAATGTCTTCAGTGCTTACAAAATTTTTCTGCTAAGAATTTTCGCAAATTTTAAGATTCCCAAGCCTTTAATAACAATATAAGTTCGATATCTTGGTGTATATATATATATATATATAGACTTTAAGTCATTTTCTTTTTCCATTCTTTTCTGTAAATCATCGTAACAGAAATAAATAGCAAACGTAGTTATGAAATGTTCACAAATGAAGGATTTAAAACTGAAGTACGGAAATATCGTAATCAGGAATTTAATGCTTGTTCAGTTTAGGCAATTTGTGTCGCATTTGCGAAACTCATTAATTATATGACAGGTTTCGATGTTGTAGCGAAGATAATTTGGCCGGGTCAGTGCCGTATCCAAACGAAAGATTGGATTAGAGAGAGCATTAAAAGATTCAAAGCACTCGAATAAGTTTAAATAATCGTAAATTGCCACTCAAATATTAAAGTAAAACGATCGATAACGATTAAAACCGAAAGGTGATCGGTGCCAATCTTCGTTACAAGATAAACTAACAAGTAAGTTTAACCGATAATGCGCTACAGCCATTCTCGGGATTAATATTCAGAAATAGTAACCTAACTGCGAATATACACGTGCGAGAATCTGTTTAAATTTTATCGTTTCTGGCAGTTGGCCCCTGGTGTGTGCTTGCGCAATCCAAAGTGCCACGCGTAAACATTTATTAATACGATGGCACTTGTTAGCAAATTAAACCAGAAACCATAGATCTAAAATTAAAATCTACCAATGGAAATTAAAATGTCAAAGAATCCCTCAATTTATAAATAAACTGCGGTATATAAATATATAAAAAAATAATATATAGCAAATATATTTTTCCAAGATTTTAGGATTTACCTCACCACCTTTTAGCCTTATACCGAGAATTTTTGAACGATTTTTTCACATTTACCAATAATCTTAGATAGAAAAATGTTCTAAAAAATATTGTAAAATTGATTTAATTTTTTTTTAATTTTGTTAATTATTTTTACCACTCCAACAAAGAAAAGCGATTTATTTACGCCAAGAGAAAATTCGATTCTATCAATAATGCGCGTACACAACAATAATGGTTTGGCTTTTAAGTAGAAAATTTATAACTGGATTGGCAGTAGAAGAAGAATAACTCTCACCACGATTGTTTATCTAAATTATTCCCGTGGCAATTTTTCAGATTTGTGACTTATTTAATGCTACCATTATTAAATAAAACAATATAATAACTATAATGATATAACAATATAATAAAACAAAATACTTATCGGCCGTATAGAACTTCTGGGGACTCCGTTAAGAAAGCGACTGGAATCAAAATTCGAATAAAAATTCGTTAATGACGTGAAACGTAGCGTAAATTTCTTCGATAAGTATTTAATAAAATGTTGGATATAGTGTAAAATATATAAATCCTTATCTTCTGTTTCTGTATCTATTATCTTTAGCAAACTATGGTGCGAATAATTGTAATGTAGTATCTTCGACTACATCTATTGTAATATAAGGTCGGTCTTTATTAAGATTGTAACTCTGGCTACGTGACCTTTACTGGCTGTCGAGTAGGTTAATTGAATTAGCCATGTTTATACAAGAAAGAAATGTTTTGGTATAATAGAAGAAAGAAAAACGAGAATTAAAATCGATGACCGTCAAAACACGCCAAGAATTTTATAAAAGATTGCCTAAGAAAGATTTAATTTGTTTTTTTTTTGTAAACAGTTTAGTTAAATTTTAGTTGAATTTTTGTAAAATGCTGCGTATCGGAATTAACGAAATAAATATGTCCATAGCCAGGAAGTATGACTAGGCGGGCGAGAAGAGAATTTGATCATTTTTAATTAAATAAATGTGAATTTAATAATGGTTCCTATGGGCAAATTTAAAATCTTCAAAAATTTCACGATTAATTTTCTCAATTATTTAAATTAATTTTAATAGTGCATTAATTGTTTCCAAATAATGATCAACGTCGAGGTGTTTATAAAAGGAATTAATGTTTTCCTAAAAGTCATATACATATTCTCTTTCGTCTTTCGTACGACTTCCAGCATATTCCAATACAGTATACCGTAATCATCATTTTTCTTTCATATCCGGAAGGAAACCATTAGATTACGCAACCATATTTAATTTAAAAAATTAAAAGCGATAACAGATAAATTAACAGTTTTAATTTATAGCCATTATTTCGGGTAAAAAACGAAAATAATTGCAAAATTAATTTTTTTAACTCTTCAAAATATTATAAAGTTTTAAGAAATACTAACGACTGATGCTGTTTTTTGATCGTTTAATTCGGAAATACATTAACTCAAATTACATAAATAAATTATTTTTATGTTGTCGACGGTTATCGCCACGTCAGCGTGGTAGTCGAGATATTTGGAGAGGATAAACTAATTACTAGTAATATATATTTCGGATAATAATGTTATATATGAAGATTACGTGGACCTACTATATTCTGAAAGCGATGTTGGCTTAATAGAATCATCTTCGGCTCTCGTAAAGCGTTTAAAATTTACTTTATCTACAACTGTCTTCTATAAGTACTATATGAATTCATTCTTTCGGTGACATTTTTAATTAACTATTCGTTTGTAATTAAAAATAAAAAAAAGACAATCTTCATTAGATTGTTATTTTTTTATTTTTACACGGTTACGTACGTGTTACGTTTGTTTCTGACTCGATTTTGTCGAAACAACAAGAAACTAAAATATAAATAAATATTCTACATCTAAAATAATTAGTGTATTAAATAAATATTAAACTTTAGAAAATAAGAAAATATTAATTATTCTCCATATGTTATAATCTAGTAACATAATTGGTACGATAATAAGAAAATTGGAATTTTCTCATCGTTTTATGGCTAAAATTAATTCGTAAATTTAAATTTAATTTATAAAAAATGTAAATAAATATACCAACAAACAATACGATTTAATTAGTTAACAAAAAATTGATTTTAATTTTCGTAAAAATGCGTTTTCTGGCCGATGTAGGCCAGCGTAAAACGACTTTGGTTAGCGGAATATAAGGAAGATATTGGTAAGTAAAGTGTTTTAAAAAGAATCATATAAATATTTTAAAATTATTTAAGTCTTATTTATAAAAACACCTCTCGGAGTTGTTGACCTCGAGTTTCTCTACTTTCGAAACACGATATTTAGCTCTCCGCTTCTACGACAAGCAATTTATTTCACTTAGGAATAAAACAACACTAAATAAATCTTTTCACATTAAAAATATCTTCGCAGCAAAACACGTTCATCGATTGAATCATTCGCTTACAACTAATGCACTTACATACTTTAAAAATAATATATATATTTTTTAGAGATTATATTTAATTCTTTAATTAAAAATTTATAAATAAATACCGTTAAGCGCGGCCTATGTTTGGATGATTTATATAAGAAATTTAAGCGTTCGATCTCTATGGAAAATCTGCTAAAGATGTAAATTTAAGGGCGGAGAGGACAAACTTAAAAAAACAAATATAGTGGCAAAGGTCAGTTTTTATTGTCCTCACACTCGGTATTTTTATCGGAGGAGAAACATCGATGATATAATGTATTGACATAACATTCGGTATTTTTCTGTCGCCGGTAAACAACGGTAGCCAAAATTCTAGAGTAGATTTTGCCACCCAAATTATACGATACGGACAAATATTCTAACATCCTTTATAGTTTCACAAAAATTATTTCGTGTTTTAAACGTAATTTACAATTATAAACGAGTATAATTAATTTATACTCTTTTTTGGCCACTCTAGAAAACAAAATTGTTTCGCGAGTTTGTTCTTTTTTAAAATAGAAAAATAAATAAAAGCGAGTATCTGATAATTTCTAAGATAATTCGCTAGACTTAAACGATCATCTTTGGCAGATTTTTGGAATTTTTCTATTAATATCAGTTAGAAGATTTCGAATCCGCTGCATCTTTTCCTTTTCCTTAATTTAAAAGGGATTAATATATAATTGTTACGGTTTCTAATAGAAATGTAAGAAGTATTTTTTTTATTTTTGTCGCTAAGAAAAGTTTTCTGGTAAAGTTGTTAGGGAAACATCTCGACTTACCTTTCATATTTTTGGGGTTCCTTCGGTCATTTTAACAGACGATGGATCCGATTAAGTTCGCTCGACCCTGGTCGAGGTAAAAGGGTCGATGTTCGGTCGGAACCAGTGAATGTCAGATAGAAAGAGGAAGGGCAGAGCTAAAGGCATGGATCCGTCTGACGATCGTTTCTGTGACGTGCACCACGCTATATTTAGTAAGGTTACCATGGTAACCACTACAGACGTCACGCTTTGGAAGATGCGGGAGAAGGGGTGAAAAAGGATGGAGAATTGATCCAGTTCCCCTTCCTGGTTTAATAAACAGGTGGTCGAGAGTTGGATGAAAAGGAAGATTTTTAGCCTGGCCGGGCCAGCCACGCTAAATAACACGAATTTAAGTATAGAGGCGATTACGTAAGTTGTAACGTCATCGATACCTGTTTACCAGATGCCAGATAATTATTAATTTCCGAAGTTTGGAGAAAGGCTATTTTAATTGGAAATTAGATAAGTTATTTCCTGGTCAAAATTATGTAAAATAAACGAGTGAGATTATAGAAATTGCCATCGATTTAACATAAGTTCTCGGCCTAGTACAATATGTAATTTTTCTCAGAATCTGATACTCGGCCGATGATTTATGACGAGTAATAAAATTTCCCACGTTGGAGAGCAAATATGATCCCGGTTAAAGCTTATCCAACTATAAACTGGACTACCTTATTTTAAAGTCGTCTTATTAAAGTGACATTCCACAGTTCGTGTTCGTTCCTAAAGTAGCACCGGTAAAAAAAAAAAAAACGTTCTAGAGCATCACCGATAATCGCCACTTTTATATTCTTTAAGTTTTCCTAGATTTTTATGCTTAAAAGTTCTAATTTTACCAAGAAATTTTTCCAAAAGCAAAATATGCCTAAACTGGCCAACTATATGGCTAATAAACTGCAGAAATTGGAATTTTAAAATAGATTAATGGAATTATTTAAAAAGAAATTATTGCTTAATGCCATGCTTAGATGGAAAAAATTAATTCTAAATGTAGTGGACTTAATAGCATTTTTTGTCGGTATTTGCAATTCAATTAGTCATTTTTTGGAGTAGTCTCTTTGCCAAAAATTTTCCTTTTTAATATAAACATTTTATTATCGCGTCTAATTTATAAACAGTTTCTAAGTTTGGATGTAAACAAATAATTGTCACCCGAGTTTCCCGAAAATTTAATAAATTGTCCTAAAACTTTTTATACGAAAATATTTATTTATAAATTCCGTAAATATATCATTTTAGTTATATTTATAATTTTTTAAATTTCCGAAAAATGTCTAATTTATAATAAAATTTACGAGAAATTTTGTTGGAGAACGAAGAAATCCCGCGGGATCAATAAAAGTTTTGAACAGAATATTGCAGTTGTGAGTTTTTTTTTTCTTTGTTTTTTCGATATTCTAACTTCTGGTAGATCAGATTTCATTTTACGAAACTACACGAAAAAATCACCATAATTAAATGCATTTTCTGACCTTAAAATATGACATTGAGTTAACCTCCGTGTCGTTTTAGCGACATTTATCTTCGGTTGGTACTGGATCGAGTTAACAGACTTAAATATATGCGATGCCACTATGTTTATAGCCACCTATTATCATAATCGGGAAGAAAAGCCGCTATTAAATTAAAATTATATTAATAACTTTTCTAAATTTTTTTTAAATTAATTTATTTGACGATTTAAAAGCGGCTTAAACGATTCTATTTAAGTATACGCTGGCTTTAAATGAATTCGTAATGCGATAATAAATAATAAATTTAAGTACATTTTAATCGAATATTAAGAGTTATAGGGATTAAAAATAAAATAAAAAATGTTTTGCTTATATTTTCGTATATTTTATATGAATTATAAAACTTGGATGTTTAAAACGATTAATCATCGAAATGATGGACAGACTATCTCTAAATATAGTTAATAGAGAATCTCTGACCCGATAATGAGTAGGGTCACCATCCATTGTCTAGTTGAAAAGCTGTATTTAACCGAAAACAATCCACCATCACCATACAGAAATGAGAAGTTACCTAATCGTTAAGCTCTGCCAATTTAAAATTGCAACTTTACATATTCTGGTTTCTCATTTTGAAACGTTTTTGCGCTATTCCTTCTTTTGAGCTTATTTTAGGACGAGTTTAATTCCGAACCACATTCGATAAGTGTAGACATCAAAATATAATAACTTCGCTTATTATATTGGGTATACTTATCGATGTAATAAGCTAAACGAGTGTTTTCTAACTTAATTGACTAGTTACGTAAGTTTTATTACAACCGTATTTCCTTGTTACCATAGATTTTTTTTTAAAGTTGTCTAAATGATGGCCAAAAAAAGGAATGAAAACAGAGATGGACGAAAACATGGGAGAACAATAGGGATTAAAAAAAAAAAACAAATTGATAGAGAACGTTTATTGAATAGATAATTATGGCGAATGCAGGAAAGTTGTCTAAATGATGGCCAAAAAAAAAGGAATGAAAACAGAGATGGAGGAAAACATGGGAGAACAATGGGGATTAAAAAAAAAAACAAATTGATAGAGAACGTTTATTGAATAGATAATTATGGCGAATGCAGGTATCCCTCGTTATACGCGATCTCTCTTTACGCGTTTTCGCTATAACGCGATTTTATAAAGTAAATTAATATTTTAAAGAAAACTGTCTAATTTACACGAGACAATTTTTAAACAAAAATTCGTTTAATTTCGAGTCCCACTCATCAGAGTTCACTAATGAAGAGCTTCTGGAAATAGAAGACAACACGAATGTTGATGTTTTCCATTTCCAGAAATTAGGAGCCCTTTGTTCCCGAGCCTATCAGCCGAGTCTCGACTGTTTCATTAAAAAAAATTGAAGATCAGCCTATCATCCCAGGGACTTTAAGAGAGAAAGAGAGTCGATCCAGACTCACCAGATTCAATCCATTCATCATTGGATTGAAGACTGTCAGAAGTATGTAGTGTTTAGGTGTTTATGACATTGTATTAATTAAATTCATTCATCCAATCATTCATTCATTAAAATTTCTTTCGCTCACAGGTGGAAAGTTTTCATTTTTTAAATCCTTCTGAAGAAATCCCTATGTCCTATCTCACCCATATTAAATTCCACTCACATTACGCGATTATTTCATGAGACCAATTAATCGCGTAAAGCGAGGGGCACCTGCATTGTAAATGTAAAATCACAAATACTATTGTTGGCCGAGTCGATCTGGTAAATTATTTCTGTATTATTGACCAAATATATTTTTAAAAAAATTAAAACGATTTAACTTTATCGTCTTTTGTCGAATACACTAATTTATTCATTCAACCGAATCTATTTTTCTTTGATTTGCTTAAGTTAACAATCCTTTTTTTTTTTCTTTTTGCACGACAATTTTTTTACCAATTGTTATTATTAAATTCGAAAAGCCAGTAAAAGTAATTAAGAGATTTTACATTTTTATCGTGTTTTTTTTTTTGTTCCGATGTTACAGTACTCGCATTACAATTGTGTATGGTCGATTTCAATATCAATTGAAATATCTTCTTTCTCCGAGTCCATTAAATTCGCATTCATCCGACCTGGTTATTGCTTTTCTATAATTGAATGCTTTTAAAAGTACTTCTCTTTCGTACGTTCTAATTCCGGAATAATTTTAATCCGAGCAGAAAAGTCATAAAAAATAATTACAAATATAAAATCGTCCTTACTCTCTTACCAAATCGATAAATTTATAATTAAGAATTGGAAGTTTTAACAAATCAACTGGTTGGTAATAATAAACTAATCGAAATATTACGTTGGAAGAAATAAATTTAATTTTAACTGTAGCGGTTGTTAATTGTTACGTTAGAATTTGTAAAAAAAATATAATTTAAATAATATAATTTTTTTTTCCTGATAAAAATCGCTTATTGATTTAGCTTTCTGTCTTTAACCGCTGGCTATATGTGGCTAAGGTCGAAGGTAGAAATTCCAAGAATTTGGGAAATGCTTCTCTAATCGAGTTTAGTGGTTTAAGCCGCCATTTTAAAACAAAATGGTGTCCGGCCGAAGACTTCTAACCAATTCCAACGAAATCTCTTAAATCTGATAAACGGTTTCGCATAATTTACCAGTATCATTTACGCGTATAGTAAGGCGTATTTTTGATATAAAAAACTATATATTTTTAATATAGAATCTATAAATTTTATTTAAATTATTTTAAATTAAATAAATCTAATTGGTACATATTTTTATAAATAATCAAATGGTACAGAAAACCGCATCAATGGCGACTATATTTAAAATGGCTATTCTTTTGCATAAAATAAAAGAAATTTGATATAGAATAATGTAGATTTTAAAAACAAATTAAAGATTTGATAATAAAATATCAAATTTATTTAAAAGATTAAGTTTATCGAGATGAAGAAGGCGTGGTTGAGCGCTTATAAATTAATCGTATTCGAAGTTTTAATAATTCTTACGAAGAATATCTTGTTTTATATATGGAATTCATTTAAAGTTCCTCGGTTCAATATACCATAAAAATATATAGCCATGTTATGATACTATTTTCGGATAGAATAGCAGAAATAGAATGATTTTCGGGGATTTGAAGGTAATGTCCACTTTTATATTGAAATCTACGGTTTTCGTACGTTACGTTCATTTTAAAATTTAACCATGGAACGAAATTTGATTTTAAAATATGATATATTTTTGTCTATCGGAAAATGTTACATTTCATTCAACTTGGGTTTCCAGGCTATAGGAAATTTCTTAGAATAGAAACAAAATTTATGAAACATTTCGCTTGATATATTCCTTCCAAATAAAAATCCTTCCCACTTTGGACAGTCATCGGTCAACTTTTCCATGCAGATTATGGACTACAATAAAAAAGATGGACTCTTTCTGGATATATTATTTATATTGGTTACACTTACTAAATGCTATGTTTCCTTTTTTCATTATTAAAAATATTTTAAAATTAATTATACATAAAAAATATTTTTAAAAATCTATTTATCGGCACCCGACTAAAAATCTAAATATAGGCAACCCGATATAATCTGGATTTATGTATCAGATCGAGTTTTTGTTCGATCTATGTACACGCGTGAACGGCCCTACTCGGAATTCAAACAAATCTCGACACCACGTTAATGCCAATAATCTAAATGAAGATTCTGGAGTCTAAAAATATTTATCCTATTTTATCTTTAATTCAGTAGTTAATTTATCTTATCCTCCATCAATCTTTAGTTACTATGTATCATTCTTCTTCGGCATTCTTCTAGGTTTCTTATAAATCTACGTAAACTAGCTGCGTGATAATTCTTGTTCTAGATGTATAGAAAATTCCCTGTCACATATAGAAATATACGTAGTAACTTTATAAAATTAACCCATAATAAATTTTTAATTATTATAAATTCTTAAAATTATTAATTAAAAAAATTTTAGCCGAAAATTCTTGATATCTTTCGTCCATGGAAGTGAACGATAAATTGGTTGGATTTTAATTTTTAATTAAATGTAACTAAAAATAAAGATCTAACAAATTTATCGTTGAGCTCATGAGAAGGAAAATAATATAAGGAACAGCTTTAATAAGAATGGATATATCTGACTGGTTTGCTGTCATTATGTTAAGTAATCTATGAAGATTACTTAACATAATGACTGCTATGGATATTTATTTTTTGTTTGTTTCTCGTAATACTATCGTAACGATTATAAAGAATCGATTTTTATACCATAACTTCAATCAAAGATAAATACGTTTCGTAAATTATTAATAATGATATAATATGTACCTGGCCATAGGTTAAAACAATTGATCATGACGTTTCTTATAGATAATTTATTAACTGGGAATAATTCAGAGAAAATATTTAAATTATTTTTTAGTGGTCTAAACGAGAAATATTATGATGAAAATACTTCTGTATACATACGAAATTATTTATCATCTAATTAAAATTTTATAAACCTTATTTTTCTATTAAGAATAAACTGGATATTATAAATTAAAATTTATATTCATAACCTGGAAAATGTCAGTTACCAAAAATAAATTAAATTTAACTCGAAAGTCGACCGTGTAAATCATTCAAAAGGTAATTAAGATATTTTAGTAAAGGTGAATCGCCTTATATACGAGATATTTGTGTAAAAATAAAATTTAATTTGAAAATTACATCATCTCATTCTTGGTAAAGAACATCTCTATAAGTTCCTAAAATTTATTTCGTAATAGGCAAGTATAGAGTTAATTTTTTTACTGATAATTACATTAAATGTTCGTGTTTCCTGTCGAGAGTTAATAACTTAATGAATTGCTTCAGTAGAGATTCTGCTAAATCTGCTAAATTCGACTTAATGCGTTAATGTCAAGGTTCTCCCGCTCTCTTAATCAATTCGGTATTAATTGTAAAATCTGAATCGAAGAGGTTATTGAGGTTGGTTCAAGCAATTCTGAAGAGTTAACAAGTATATTATTGAATTCTCATAAATATGATATGAGCAATAGTATATATGATAGCATTTAGACATAAAAATAGCTTTTAATTGATGTTGAATTATGAGATATTTTATGTTAAAAACATGTAATTCAGACAGATAGAATAATATTCTCACATTTTCTGTAATTTTATGGAAAGAAAATTTGAGTAAAACGAGTATATTCTCTATCATGAACTATAACTACTATAATGATATCATCATCAAAACCTAAAAAACTATTAAAATTTGAAAAAAAAATTGGAAAAAAAATTTTAATGTTGTATTAAAGCTTTTGTTTCAAGATTTTAACTTAGCTATTGCCTTGTTTTAATTGCATAACAGTTATGCTTCATTAACAGTAAAGTAAACCTACAGTAATACGAGATGAGGCCAAAAGTGTTTACACTCATCATGATGCGGATATATTAAGGATCTGAAATTTGTTCCTCCAATCTCTTCCTTCTCTGTATTGATGTCCGATCTCTTAGGGCCACACACTTCTCACATTTGTAGAATAGTTGTTTAATCCCATCCTTGTAGAAGTAATAGATTTGGAGACAAACCAGTTCTCCACAGTAGTAATGTAATTTCTTCGATGATGATGAAGTAACCTCGTCATCATCAAAGAAACTTTTTCCTCGTAAATGTTTATATTTCGAAACAGGAAGAAGACTGAAGGTGCCAGTCGGGAGAATATGGGAATGGAGTTCGGTATTTCTCATAAAAATAACTATGTGGGTACATTGTCAGCTAGCGACAACATACATTTTCACAGAAAACCACGTCTTTTTCCTTAATACTGTTCTGTAACGTTTATAGCAAGTTCCTGTAGTATGCCCCTGTTATTGTTGACCCTTTTTGTAAATAATTTGTCAATATCACATCTTTGCTGTCCCAAAACACAGAAAACAGGATATTGCTAGCTAATCGTTGCACCTTAGCCGTTTTGGATGTGGGTGAAAGGCATGTTTCCATGTTTTGTTCATTTCCTTGATCTCAGGATCTTATGAGTAAACCCACCATTCATCCATGATCACTAATCGCTATAAAAAGTTGTCTTCATTCTGGTGGTACTGATTTAAAAAGCTTTGTGCAGATTCCAAGCGTTGCTCTTTTTGGAAAGGTGTCAGCACTTGGGAACCCACGATGCAGCCACTTTTCTCATGTGTAATATGTCACGCAATATGTCGCCTTTGTAGATAAGAAATTAATTGTCACAAGTCTTATCTTCAAGCACTAATTGCTTAACTTTTTCCATTACACTTGGTTCTGTTGCTGTTGATGGACGGCCGTTTCTCGAATCATCCTGTAGGCTGATGCGATCAATTTGAATTCCCGTTTTCATTGTTTCACAGACTCATATAATGGACATTGCTCGTCATAAACATGTGACATCTCTTCGCGGATTATTTGTATAGTTTCCCTTGAAGATGGAGAAACTATATCACAGCTCTATACTCAATTTTGTCCAGCATGACACCTTCTACTATCACGCTTCTAATTCCGATTAAACAGAATAAACAGGACCTCTCAAAACAAAAAAAGCATACGTATTAGTAAGGCAAAAATCTATCATTGTTTACAATTACGGATCCATAGCACACACGCAACATGGTGAGGGCAAGAACTTTTTGGCCTCCCCTCGTAATAATCTCATACGAACTTTATTGAATATGCGAAGTTTTGAAAATAAAATGAATTTTGAAATGAATGAATGAGTCAGCAAGAACTGACTCTTATCTTTAGCATTTAAGAAAAATCAATCTTATTATTTTTATAAATAAATTTCATGTTCCCCATAAATTTTTAATTAAACTTATCCGTTTTTTTCTATTCGTATACATATAAATTTAAAACATAAATGAAAGTGACAAATCTTGGATGAATGTTATATCGTCACTATTTTTCTCGGTGGTTAGCCAACTGTGACAAAAAAGCGAGTGACGAACAAGGCCGGATCATCCCATTATTTTTCTACCATCATTGACTCGGTGGTTAGCCAACTGTGACAAAAAAGCGAGTGACGAACAAGGCCGGATCATCCCATAGACAACTGAGACAAATGTCTAGGGTCCGGGTTTTTGAAGGGCCCGGTCAAACTGTCTATTTTGAAAAGATTTGTAAATGAGATAGTTTACTTTTCTGTTGGAAAACTGTATATAACAAACAAATAAACAAAACATATTGCTTTTTATATGGTTATTATGAATATCTAAAATCTAAAGGAAATGTGAATAAAACTCCCAATAATTTAGAATTTTTTCTAGCGATAACAATAATATTAACTATATGTATTCTTAACATCCTGTGAAATATTGTTAAATAATTTTGCATTTATTTTTTATTAAGCAGCTGCAGTGTCCGTATGCGATTTAATAAAAATAATAGTAACAAGATTTATTAATTGAAAGAGCCAGAAATTTTAAAACAAAATAATTACTTTCTCAGTGGTGTGTAACAGAGAGTAGTTAGTTGCAAGTGTGAACTTTGAATTCTTTATTTTTCTACTGTAAGGGCAAGTTGAGGTTGAGAAGTAGGTCATTTACCATTATTATAATAATTTTATAATTTTGATTATTTGAGCTTGTTAAATTATAAATTTTAATATATTTTAGAGAAAATGAATTATCATCACGCTTCGGGTTCTGAAAAAAGAAAGCGTAAGAAGTTGGAGGAAGAAGCAAATAAACAGAGAAACTCTCTGCTAAAATATGTTATTCATACAAAAGTAGACAATATCAACGTGGAAGTCGAGCCGGAAGGAAAGATTAACGAAAAGAACGTTGGTCAATATTCTGGAAACAGTGAAAATCAAGAAGTACAAATAGAAAAGACAGAAAACAATGCAAAACAATTGAAGTATTAGAAAGGAAAAATATAGAAGAGAAAGACATACCAGAGGTTGAGAAGAAAAACGAAAATGCATTTAATGAAGTAGAAATACAAAATATAGAAGGTGTACTTAATATCGTTAATGATATTTTAATTTTTGACAATTTGGCCATTTCGTTATGGCCTTTAAATTTAACAACAGACACGCAACGTTATTTGCTTAAAAATAAACCATGGTCAAATATTTCTCTTGTATATACCGCTAAAAAAGTAGTGACAGAAGATAAAAAAACTGTAACTCGAACATTAAAGAAAAATATTTTTACTCGTAACAAGGCAAACGGAGAAAAAATTGAGCGAGAATGGTTAGTGTATAGCCCAAGAAGTAAAGCAATTTACTGCTATGTTTGCAAGATATTTGCGATTAGAAGATCCGCTTTTACATAACGTTACTCGGACTGGAAAAATGCAAATGTAAGAGTAAAAGAACACGAAAGTTCTACTGATCATAGGCATTCTATTAAAATTTTGATAGCAAGAAATTCAGTTGAGGAACGTGTAGATACTATAGTTGAAAAAAGTATTTAGAAGAAAAAAAATATTAGAGAAAAGTAGTGTTGCGGTTAGTAGCAACAATAAAATTTTTAGCTAAAAATTCTCTTGCATTTCATGGCTCTAATGAACTTTTCTGAATGTCATAACGGGAATTACATTGGAACTCTAGAATATTTGGCAGAATATGATGAGTTTTTAGCATCGCATATAAAACAATATGGATCAGCTGGAAAAGGCAACGTGAGTTATCTTTCTTCAACTATTTGTGATGAATTTATTCAAATATTGAACAAGAAAATGTTAGAAACATTTGTGTCAGAAGTTAAAGCTGCCAAATATTTTTCCGTAATAATTGACTCTACTCCTGATATAACACATGTAGACCAATTAACTTTTATATTGCGCTATTTATCAGAAGATGGAACCCAATCGAGAGATTTTTTGGATTTATTCCCATTTATTCTCACTTTTTAGGACTGGATATTAGCAATTGTAAAGGACAAAGCTACGATAATGCAGCAAATATGTCTGGCAAATACAATGGGCTCCAAAACCACATTAAAAAACATATGAAACAGCCCATTGCGTTTCTTGTGCTTCGGCATTCATTAAATCTAGTAATAAATAGCGCTAGTGAATCATGCTTGCAGGCAATAACATATTTTAATTTACTGGAAATCATTTATACCTTTTTTTCGGCTTCTACTTATAGATGGAACATTTTAGAAAAAAGTTTTGCCGCAAATAATAAACATTTTACAGTAAAAAAGTTATGTACTACGAGGTGGTCTTGTAGAGCTGATGCAGTTAAGGCAATTCGCTCTGGGTTCAACCAAATAAAAAGTGCTCTTCTTGAAATATCTTTAGACGAATCTCAGAAATGTTCTGTTAAAGAAGAATCACGAGAAATAGCGAACAAAATGAATACTTTAGAATTCATTTTGTTAACAGTTATTTGGGATAAAATTCTTTCCAGAATAAATGCGAGCAGTGAATCCTTACAAAATCCTACTTTTCCATTCTCGTTTGCAGTAAATATTTTTGACAATTTATATGATTACGTTAATAGTTTAAGAAGTTCATTTCTGGAAATAGAAGCGGAGGCATTAAGCACGTCAGAAATAAAAGTTTATTCTGATTTTAAAAAAAGGTCCCAAAAAAGTAAACGTTTCTTTGATGAAGCTTATAACAATGAGGAAAATTTAAGTTTATGTCAGGGCCAAGAAATGTTTAAGCGAAATTGTTTCTACGTAATTTGTGATAAAATATCTCTTGAATTAAAAGTTAGAAGCAAAAGTTACAAAGATATTGATGAAATTTTTAAAATTCTTCATACAAACATAGCTGACGGCGACGACGAGCATGTATCAATTAATACCGCATGGCTAAAAAAAATGGTACAGTGGCGACATTGATACTGAAGAATTGGACGAGGAATTGTTGCAATAAAATTTTTTCAATTTTATGAATTTTACAGTTCATATTTTGGTTCCATATTTTTCTTAAAATTTCAAAAATAAATTTATTTCACCCCAAAATAAAAATAAGATTACTAAAATATGATAGAATAAAAAGCAGAATCGGTAAGATTCGATGAAAAATAATCCAAATTTTACGAATACTATCCATTAACATTTTCTATCTTTAGAAAGGTATTAGAAAAAATTTCGGCAATCGGAAAATTTAAGACCCATCATCAGAAACATCTATTTCTACCCAATGAACACAAAAAAACCACTCCGTGATAGCTCCACTGTATAAGTCGAGATTGAATTTTATTGTTTTTTAATGAATTTTATTCCGCCATCTTGACGTCTTTTGACGTCAATGGCACTGACCTTTCTAGGGCCCGGTCAAACTGTCTATTTTGAAAAGATTTGTAAATAAGATAGTTTACTTTTCTGTTGGACAACTGTATAATAAACAAATAAACAGAAATATATTGCTTTTTATATGGTTATTGTGAATTCTAAAATCTAAAGAAAATGTGTTCTTATGTTTCTTCTTATTGAAAGTAATTCTTCCGATAATTTAGAATTTTTTTTATAGCGATAAGAATAATATTTACTATATGCATTCTTAACATCCTATGAATTAAAAATATATATTACTTTTTATATGACTATTATTATTTCCAAATATAGAAATATTATTGCGAGTATTTTTAACTTTGCCTATATCAAATGCATCTAGTGAAAGGTCATTCTCAGTATTAAAACGTGTAAAAAATTATTTACGAAACTCACTGATTCAATCAAAATTAAATTCTTTAGCTGTTTTATACATCGAACAAAATGCTTTGGATAATATTAATTATGATGAAATAATTGATAATTTTGTTGAATTAAAGACTAGAAAACAGAATTTTTATAAATAAAATTTATTCATATTTATATACTTACTTTTGTTAGACATTTAATAAAATAAATTTCAATTTTTTTACTATATGCATTCTTAACATCCTATGAATTAAAAATATATATTACTTTTTATATGACTATTATTATTTCCAAATATAGAAATATTATTGCGAGTATTTTTAACTTTGCCTATATCAAATGCATCTAGTGAAAGGTCATTCTCAGTATTAAAACGTGTAAAAAATTATTTACGAAACTCACTGATTCAATCAAAATTAAATTCTTTAGCTGTTTTATACATCCAACAAAATGCTTTAGATCAAGTGTGGGCAAACCGCGGCCCTCGGAACTATACTCCGTCTCAACCTCAACTGATAGTGACGTCAGAAAAGACGTCATTAACCGGTTTAGTTTTGTTTTATTTTTTGTTTTATATTTTTTTGTGCGCTCTATTTCTTGTGGGAGAGGGAGGGAGTCCGGTAAGAAGAAAATGTCTAGGGCTCCAAAGTGGGTTAATCCGGCCCTGGTGACGAAATAACTCTCGTTTAACTTTTGAAACTTTTTAAATTTATGGTGAATGCGATCAATTATCGTATGATCAATTATCGATCGTGTAATTGTTGTACTAATAATTATCGGTCAAGTACGGTACAATCAATTATTGATCGAGTAATTGGTGAACAAATAATTACTGCTCTTGTACTATGCAATCAATTATTAGCAAACAATTGTTAGTAATCGATAATTACGAAAAATCGTTCGTCAAAAATTATTCGTAAATCTGTAAAATTAATAATTTATAAAATGATTTTTTAAAGTGTAAAAAGTTTAGATAAAATTTTTATACATTAGATACTATCCGAATCAATGTAAACAAAATAAAGGAAGTGGGAAGTTAATCGAAAAATCGAATGATTCGAGTTACGTTCTTCACTCGAAGAATCAATACACATGAATAAAGTCGATCGGTCTTCGATTTAGTTGCACAATGTATATGGCTATCAAGCTGGCTGCTGGGATTCGATGAATGGCGGGAATGCACCGAAATAAAAAACTTTATCAATTTTACTCGGGACAGATTAGTCACATCTAACTATTTCTATGCAAGTATTATCATTATAGGATATCTGTTTTTATTACACTTATAATCGAGAGAAATGATAAAATAAAACAATGGACAAAACTTATAAACAAATATATTCATTCGGAACAAAGAATCTCGATTAGCAATTACGAATCAAAATTTTTTTAGATGATAGAAAATTCCAATTCCATAAAAAAAATAATAATTCTACATTTTTATTTGCACTCCTATATATTTGAAATTTAATAATGCTATTTTAATAAATAGAGAAGATAAATAGATACTAAAATATAATTTTTAGACATAGAAAGCGTAGGAAGATATCTTATTATAAATAAATAATAAGATATCATTTTTTATAGTTATAAGTTTTTGCATAAATTATGTAATGGATATTTGCAATGGAAATATTAGTAAAAGTATGGGATAAACAGATTTGCCGATATCAAAAAACAAGAATCTTTCCGCATATTTTCAGATTGTATTTTGTTGTGGTATCAGGTGTCTCTATCATTAATCTTTTCTGATCCAAATAGAGAATAAGCGATTGAATTATATTCGGAGCCGAGAGGATATTTACACTCTCCATCCAAAATTATGAATAATATCCAAATGTTAATCGGATTTCAAACTTATTCCTGAATTTATTATCAAGAACGAAAGGAAGGGAGAGAATTTTAGTTAAAGAATCGGAATTTCTTCGTAATAAAGAAAAGAAAATGGCGTTAATGACTTAACGTCATTTTCTTTTCTTTATTACGCTTCTCATTGAATCGTTGCAATTTTTTTTATTAATTTGTGATAAATTATTTGAAATTAGACTTAGTAAATACATTAGCTATTAATTTAAAGAATGATATATCGCTTATTTCAATTGATTCTTATTTTATAATTTGAATGAATTTTAAATCTTTCAAATGTTATAATTTGGAAATTGTGAAAATTGATAATTCGAAAATTGTGAATTTTCATCTGTTATAAGATCAAAATTCGCAATTTTCGAACTAAAAACAACAAATTATCTAGAAGTAGTATAAATTTACCAATTTTAATTAAATGATGAAATATAATAATGAAAATAAGATGTGTTTTTAAGAAAGATATTAAAGGAAGTAAAAGAAAATTTTGAAAATAAGGAATATTTTATAAATGTGCGTAATGAGATGATAAACTATTTTAAATTCTATTTTAATAAAGAAAAAATAAAAAATTGTGCGCTTAATATCTAATACATAATATCTAATCGTCGAGAATCGAGTGATCATTTGTTTGAAAATAGTAATTAAGTCATTCATGAAAAATTAAAGAAAAGCTATGGGAAACAACAAGATTAGAAGAAAATTTTTGAAATCAGAAATAGTAAAAAAGATCTTTTTTCGGAAATAAATAGAAAGTAGGGTTTCGATTAACTACTTAAAGTTGTTAATTGGAAGGAAGGAAAACCAGTTATTTTTTAAATAATTCATAATTTTGTAGAAATTAGACACAACATAACATTCGATTATAGTGAAACTAGAAGAATCTAGAATTAGTAAATAGAATTTTATAATTAGTTGCGCCACCACAAGAAACCGATTCAGACTTTTGCTTTAGAACTGTTTGAATTAATTAATTTTCAATTATCGGAGAGTTAAAGATAGAATCAGTCATTTGAATTTAAATAGAAGGAAACATAAGGAGGAAAAAAATTGATTATTGCTGGATTAAGAATCAAAAAGTAAAACTTGGCCTAACATCGATGATCCCAGCCCAGGCCGAAATTATATTTCCATTTAAATTTATTAATTATTTACCAAAAATTGGAAACCGCAATAAATTCTGGAAGTCGATATACGATACGATAACATTCATTAGTCATTTAAAGCTTAATAATAGAATTAAAGTGAGCATTGGTGTTAACTAGATACAGTATTTATAAATCCGAGTTAACTATAAAAATTTCTGCTGCGAAAGCTCTATGAAAATGTAATACGATTAGCCTACTAAAAGTTGTACAAATGATTTCTCTAAATTACAGTAAATATGGCATTTATTTGATATTTTCAGTAGTGCGGGGACAACTAACTACAGATATAAAAAGTTAAAATTATGCAATAATGATTTGAAAATAACAATAAAGAAAAGAAAAAATTAATAATAAAAATATTAATATTTTCCCGATTACATGTTTATAACCATTTGTTCCAACGATTTTCGCTTCTACGATTTTTAATTTATTTATT
This sequence comes from Olivierus martensii, assembly GCA_000484575.1. Lineage (NCBI taxonomy): Eukaryota > Metazoa > Arthropoda > Arachnida > Scorpiones > Buthidae > Olivierus > Olivierus martensii. The sequence continues at coordinate 50,611 of AYEL01065688.1, forward strand.
TAAACTGAAAACAGTTATTTTTAAATAAAAAATACTGTTCCAAAAATGTTAATTTTTAAATAAAATATCTACCAGTATTCTGAACTGCGATTAGTGCTTGTAATTAATTAGCTTAGTTAAGGAGTTAAAGCAGGTGATTAGAATATTGCATCAATTCCTTAATAGTGCTGGACTATTTGTTGCAATTCCAATCACACTTGGCTGAAGACATTACTTAATGCTTAAAATCAAACAAAGCTTATCTGCATTACCTATTATATCTATAAATGTTTCATATTTATCTGCTATTGAAATTTTATATTTAATGATGTTTGACAATAAACTTTAGCATTTGTCTATTTATTCTAAAATTACTAATCATAATTCTTTTACAACAAGAAATAACTGATTTTAAAATTATTTAGTCAGTCAATAAAATTCCATTGAAAGTAAAAGTTAACTTACGGATGACAGTGACCAACACTAACAGTGACAATGCCTGCAAACATATCTAAATATCTCTGTCCTTTATGATCCCAAAGCCATTGTTTATAACCTTGATGAATCAAAATTGGATCTTTATAATATAGAGAAGAAGAAAGAGCAGGATTCAAATATGTTTTCCTTAATTTAATAAGATTCTCATAGTCACAACCCTTAATATTGAAAAACAAAAAATAATTAAAATTTAATCTAGGAAAAAGCTTTTAATAGATCATGAAAAGTGTTCATAACTTCTGCTATACTAGGAGATAACAAAAACCAAACAAAAACAGCACTATTTAGCAGAGTAAATAAGAATTAAACAGTAACGTTTTCGATCCTTTGATTTTAAAATCTAACGGCTGAGGATGGTCCTAGAACAGATCGAAAACGTTACCGTTTAATTCTTATTTACTCTGCTAAATAGTGCTGTTTTTGTTTGGTTTTTGTTATTTAATAGATCATAATTATAATTATGATCTATTAAATATTTTACAGGTCAACCTCTATTTACAAGAAAAATGTTCCTGGAAAATGCTTATAAATTAAATTCTTATAAATATAAGACTAAATTGTCATTAATTTATAATAAAAAAATTGTAATGCATTCCTGAGCCTAAAAAATGTCAACCATTATTCAGTGAAATATGCATAAATACCATCTAATTGTATAAATGATAAGATAACTTCTATAATTAGCATTAATTGTTATAAAGTACATAAATAATACAGTTTTCTTAGCGAGATCCTAAAGAAGAAGTTGGTGGCCAGTATGGAATTGTTATGAAAACTTCCATTTATATAGGTAGACATGCTCGTGTTTATTACCTGGCATATACAGGATCAATTCCTACACATGCTTTTAGAGAAATCTGGGCCAAACCTGCCAATTCTCATTCTTAAAGATAGCTATGTATTAAAGTAGTCATTTTCCACCAAATTCAATTCCATGCCACACACATCCAAATTTTTTTCAACCTGCCAATTCTCATTCTTAAAGATAGTATTAAAGTAGTCATTTTCCACCAAATTCAATTCCATGCCACACACATCCAAATTTTTTTGGAAGGATCCAGGCTTTACCAGTTTAATCTTCTAATTTCATTATTTATCCTTCTAGCTGACTTCATCCTACCCTGGACCTCCTGTGGAATGTTCTGTTACTAAATAGCAGGACATCCACTGCCTACCATGGCTTATCCACATCCTGATGAAGGCAACTAGAAGGCTGAACAAAAACTAACCTACATTGGTTAGGCTAGTTTTGTGAGGAAGTTAACTTGGACCTGTCCTATTTTTATTTTATTATGCACTCTATTATCGTTTAATTGTTAAATATCGTATGGCGGTCCTGCTTTCCCGTTTGTCCGTATCTTGCTAGTGGCGCTGCGATCTCTTCCTTACTTCCGGACCAGTCGTTCTCGGACACTTTGACTCCTGGACTCGACGAGTTAACAAAACACCTATGACCTCGAGAATTTGGCGACATGCCAAAATCGTATTTAAATAAATGCTTTTGCTTATAGAATTGCCTGTGTATCGTATCCTCATTCTTCCTTCGACCCGGACTCCGTGTGTCCTTACTCACGAAGCCGATTAACCGCTCGGTAGATAAATTAATACGTAAATCATAAATAGACAACGTCGATCGTCGTTGAACACGCGAAAAAGTCGCATTATACATCGTGCTGGAGCAACACGCGATTTCATTTAAACTGCTCCTGGTGTCAGGCCCCTGACGGTTAAATTCAGCGACGACGGCGACACCTTGCGGCAGCCTCACACTAGTATGCAAAAAAAAAATCCACTTGTTAAGTTTCTTTTTTATTGAGCTGTTTTATTTTTGATGACACATTTAGATTTTTTAAGCAAATGAAATAAACTTTACTATTAGTGCAAAAGTAGTTTTCTTATTTGCTAATACTAATTAAATTTATCGTTTGTTCGTTTCACTTCTAACACTTAATCGGCACTTTAGTAATAAGTTCCGATTTCTGATTTTGTTTCGTCAGTTAGACGTTACGTTGTTGTTAGATTGTTTTATAATTACTTAGGATTAAGTTAGAACTTAGAAAAAGACCTGAGCTCAGGCCGAACTCTGGAATTTGCAGAGTCGCTAGCCGTTAGGTTTAGCTTATAATTGGAATTATTGCATTCGTTTTAATCCGCGACTTTGCAGTATTGTGACCCGGAAGATTTTTGAAAGTTTAGATATCATCTACTTCTACAATTAAGCGATTGAAAAGCGTATTCTGAGCCCACATTTATAATTAAATGTTTCGGCATTAAAACGAACTCTTATTACTTAATAATTCGTAACAAGTTACTCGATCAATTTTTATTATTAATAAGTATACTTTAGAGCTACGTGCTGACACATTCGGGCTTAGGAAATTTCAAATGATGGCTAGATGATTCAATGGCGTACAACAGAGATGGCCAACCTATAGCACTTGCGCCAAAAGTAGCGCATTCTGTGGGCTACTTTTGACGCAAACGCTTCAATCAGCCACTTTTGGCGCTACTTTTGCGCAAAAAGTGGCTGATTAAACCACAGAGAAAAATTTTAAAAAGTTCTTATATACAATATATATATGTTATGGCCAATGCCCGATGTCTAGCCAATTGGCGAAATGGCTGGTCACTTGTAGATTTGGCCAAAGCCCGAAATATACGAGAATTTACCACTATTTCGGGCTCGGACCGGCCAATTGGCCCCCGCGCTCGACTATCAATGGCCAATTCTAGAAAGGTCCAAGAAAAAATGGCCAAAATTACAAGTTTTGCTGAGCGAAGTAGCGGAGTGCATTCGAGCGAATTTTGGCTTATTCACCAGAGAGAATGGGATTGTCTGTCACATCACGTGTTGGTCTTACAATACTGACGCGAGAGAATATAGAACTTACCCACTCACTAATATGAATGGGATTGTCTCTTAAAACAAGGAAAAGGGTAGAGACGCCCTTTTGCCAGATTTCTATAATCAGTTTATGGTCACGCATTATGGATTTATTTTTTGTATTTTTCCATAAGATACAAAAAAGATAAAAATGAAATACCATATTTATAAACAATTCTGTCCCAGGCCATAAATTTTTAATATTTTATTATAAAAAATATAAAATGTTTTCGGCTTTATATATAACTTTTTGTATGAATCTATCGTTTGTTTAAAAAATATAGTAAATATTCTCAAAAATTGAACATAGTTTTTAACTTTATTTATTTAATTTGACAATTATTAATTCATAAAATTTTAAATATCGATTTAATTTTAATTTGTCGGTGATAATGTGCATTTCTGTAGCTATAATTTATATATCATTTTTAATTATTTGGTTTTTATTTTCCAGATCAAAATTAAGAAAAATCTTTGCAAATTTTTATAAGAAATCGTATTCTAAGAGTTCTTTCTTTCGTATGGTTTTTTAAACTATTCACTAAAAAGATTTCTCTCGTGTTTTTTCAATTGTAAATACAGCGGAGTCCCATACAACGTGTGGGATACGCGTTATAGGGAATCGCGTAATACGAGACACACATAATCAGACGAATTTTATGTAAATTTAAACTTGTCTCTGAGTTCAATCCATCGTTGGTTCCAGCACTGATCGCGCATTGCTAATGAGATGCGCGTTTACTTTCAAATATGATTTTATTGTGTGCAGAGTGTTAATTAACTTGTTTTGAAGAAGGTTTCTTTTAATAAAGAAAAACAAAAACAGAATACAGGTAACTAAATTTTAAAAATATTATATACAAGTAGACCGCATATTACACCGACTCCGAAAACGCGGATTCGCATAACTCTACGGAAAAGTTGTTAAAGTTGTCATGGAAACGAAATGAACATCGTCTGGATTTTACACTGGGTTTTTATTACAATCAACGGATATTACAAGTAACGTTAAAAAAATTATCCTACGCGTTATACGGGACTGTTTATAGCCTTGTATGAGTAAGTTACTAGTCGCAATTTTTTCGTCGCATTATAGGAGAGCGCATTATATGGGAGTTTACTGTACATTTTTTCTTTTCACGTGATTTTTCTAACTATAAACAACGTTACTACTATTTACTTTGATGTGTATTTCAACTGAAAAGACATTTTTTTGCTTTCGTTAATTTTTCAATTTAAATAAAACTAATTGAATACTGATTATCTTTTCTCTTTGTTTTCGAAATAATTTTTTTTCTACTTTGACTAAATTAAAAAGATCTTCGCTGTGGTAATAACAAGAGTTAAAATTGGTATGATCAACTCCCATAACTGCATCATCAGCTCTAAAAAATTTCTATCTTTGGCCACTTTTTCTTGGATAATTCTCGAATTGCCCATTGATGGTTGGGCGCATGGCCAATTGGCCGGTCCGAGCCCGAAATAGTGGTAAATTCTCGAATATTTCGGGCTTTGTCCAAATGACTTGGCCAAATCTAGAAGAGCCAGCCATTTCGCCAATTGGCTAGACTTTGAGCATTAGCCGTAACATACATATTATAAATCTGATATGCCTGCGTGCGTGTGTTCACTTATAACGCAAGAACGGCTGAATGGATTTTCATGAAACAACTTTTATTTGTTAGGGAATTTATGCAGGAAGGTTTAAAGACAGTGTTGATTATTATAAATTGATTTCATATATTGTAATTGGCGTAAATTACTTGATATAAAATCCAAGATGGAAGATTAACGCTATTTGAGTAACCTCATTGAGTTACAATGGCCAGGTGACCATGTTAGCTGGCCGATATCATTGGAATATCCCTTTACACCCTTATAAAATATGGTAATATGGATATATTTAACAGTTAGAATTATATGTATATATATATATATAAATTCAAAATATTACTATATATTTATTTCCTAGTGTTGGATATTTATTTTTGGTTATAGTTCCTATTACAATGTGCTTTAAGCCTGAATTGTTACCCGGAAATGGATCAGTATATTTTGTGTATTTGTTAATCAAACTGAAATAAGAAATATTTGAGTCCGATGAAGTAAAAAAGAAAAAATAAGCGATTGTGGATTGTTCAACTTATCAGTCCTATAGATATTAAACTATGGACTCGTATAATGAAAGCTGCATCGTAGTGACACGTACTGAAAAAAGCAATCTATGGTTCCATCGATTTAAAAATTCATACCAAAACAAAAACCCGATCAACAGAATTTCAGAAAGTGAACTTTTACATTTTCATTATCAAATAATTGTTGGAGTTATCCCTCTTTTGGAAGAAGATAAGCTCTGAAGAACTGATGCACATCTAGACATTAAGGTTTGACTAGTTCACCCAGCGGGGGATGACTGCCACCATAAACACATTTTCGTTGTTGGAGTTAGCCCTCTTTTGGAAGAAGATAAGCTCTGAAGAACTGATGCACATCTGGACATTAAGGTTTGACTAGTTCACCCAGCGGGGGATGACTGCCACCATAAACACATTTTCAACACATCCCCTCAAACCTCGATGGGAGAATGCAGTTACTAATAGCATTGTTAGGTGTTAATGAGATACATGCACGCTTTGCAGTCGAGACTATTCCAAGACACGTGATAGAAGACTCCAGATTTATTTTTTCTTTCTAAAAAAGGAGAAAGTTTCTTCGATCGGTTTTATACTATCATGTCTGCCTAGAGTGTAATATATTGAAAAAAATATTTTAATTTTCAAATAAGAAAAATTTATTTTTATCGGTATGTTGAAATAAAATAAATCATTTATAATTTTTAATCATTATGTGTATCCGAAATCAAGCTGTTTATAATTTGGATTTGAGTATATTATAATAAAATATGGGGAAATATTTAAATAAACGTGAGTCTGGATTATTTATTTTCATTAAAATTTTATTTTCTAAGTTATAAGCTTCTTAGAAATTAAAAATTAAAAATAAACATGAAAATAAACAACTGAAAGCATAAAATGCAATTATATACATATACTTGTATATATAAAATTTTACATATTTTCACACTTAATAATGTTTTAATTTATCCTAATTAAAACAATCCTTATGACAACATTGTAACTACAGAGGCGATCAAAGAAATGTTCTTCCTGTGTTTTAACGAGTGATGGTAAATCGAAGACAAACATTTCGCTAAATAATAAAAGCGGCAAGTTGGGAAATGTTTCTTTAAACAAACACTGAACAAAGCTTTGTATTTCACGTGGACTATCCCTATTGATGAACATCAAAGCCACGCATTTGAAAGGCACCAACTTATAATGGTTGATTCTTCGAATCTCTTTCATAAATTTAAATTTAATTCTTCTAAACGGAGTTTCGTCTTCTATTTTAAACATAACGACATTCATTCGCTTGCCCGAAAAAGCTATGCAACAGTCTCCGGTTGGAACAAAATTAAGAAAATCTACTGGAGTGGATAACATCAGTGAAGGTACTTCCAAATGCGGGAAGGAATCTACTTCAAAATTACCAAAGAAGTCAGATGTAAACCATAAAATAAATTTTAGTTCACCCTTTGGAACATTTATTAATTTTGTTAACTGTGTAATTCTTTCAACCTTGTCGATCTGTGCAACTTTTCTGTGAAATACAAATCGATCAACTTTTATTCCTCGAATTGAAGGGAATATTGCAATTTGGGTCTTGATTTTATTGTTTAATCTGGAATATTTTACACCATTTATTTTTATTTCCCCTGAAAACAAAAATATAGAATTACTATAATTTAATATCAACATTATCAAAATTCACCTATCTCTTATGAATCATGAACTATATTACTTAAGATTATAATAAAACTGATTGATAAAATAATTCAAAATTAGTGAAAATGTGTTTTAGTTTTACCAAAAATACTGGCCGTTGTGTGAGTTTGGTTAAATTCCACTAAATATTGAAATTTCTGATGTCGAAGAAAATCCAGCTGTTGCAGGAGATCTGATTTTGTGAGTCCCTTTCTCATTAACTTGTATGGTATGTACTGTAAAATTAAAACAAAATAACCATTTTCATTCTAGATAAAGAATTGTTGCAACTAGAAACGATATTTTCAATATTTTAAGTACTATAAAATATATTGAAATATTTTAACACGAAAATATCACAGTTTGAAACTAATCTCTTGATTCTCAAATCGCATCTTTGTTTTCTTCCTGAAAAACAAGGATGCGATTGAAAATCAAGATAAAATTACTTTTTTTTACAAATTTGACAAATATTTAAATAATAAAAAATTTACCCTATTTATGACAATTATTCTTTTGCTTAAAATATTTTCTGCTATTTCATTCCAAAAGCTACAGACACGTCTGCAATTCAACAATTCGGAATTATCTAAATAGTTAAATATTTCTTCGACTATCAATCTTGTATTAGTCAGTACAACTTCTTCTATTGGATGACACTCGTTTTCAAATAATACATTTCCATTTTGCTTTCGGTCGTTTCTGTAAAGAGATATCAAATTTACGGTTAATAGATTTACAACAACATTGAGTAATATGATAAGGATAATACAAGCTCCATTGTTCTAAATATTTTGTCAAATACAGTATAGATAATCGTAAAATACAATGTACATTTATAATTTATACAAGTAAGAAGAGTTTCACTAAATTATGTAGTTTCTTTTCCAATTATTTGGAAATAATCGCTATTGGCAAGAAAATACTTATTGGTTAAAGAACGCATGTTTATAATTAGAAAAAAGAAATTATATTATAATAATTGGGCGTTGCATATCATATGATATCTGATACACAGAGGTTGCTGGAATACAGATACTTTAAAGCCAGTGAGCAAACATTAGAATTGATTTTCTCCTGTTGTTGCTAAATTTGCACAGTAATTATATTTTAATAATTGGGCGTTGCATATCGTATCATATCTGATACACAGAATTTGCTGGAATACAGATATTTTAAAGCCAGTGAGCAAACATTAGAATTGATTTTCTCCTGTTGTTGCTAAATTTGCACACGATTGCTTCTGTGGTGTTCCAGTGGAGCCTGTAAGTACGTTTTCAGGTATGTATGAAGACCTCCTGATATTCCCACCTGGAAAGTAGACATGACGACATCTAGTGTAACGACTGCACATCTGTGCAGTCGTTACACTAGATTCTGTGCAAATTTAGCAACAACAGGAGAAAATCAATTCTAATGTTTGCTCACTGGCTTTAAAATATCTGTGTTCCAGCAACTTCTGTGTATCAGATATGATATGATATGCAATGCCCAATTATTATAATATAATTTCTTTTTTCTGATATGATATGAACTTCTGATATGATCCTATATAATAATCTAAAATAATTTTACCTGCGAGTATGGCAATAATGAGTATTCTGTTTTTCGAGGGAGGTATTCCAAGTTGCACGTGTTAACGATTCCATTCACTACTTGATATATTAGCAAAGCACGCTTATGTTCAACCACTAAATTGTTCGATGGTTATCACATTTTTGAAATATTTTTATTCATTACAGGTAGGCCTCAATTAGTGCTAGTTCGAATAATGCGATATTCGGTTAATGCGACTTATAAAAATGATACGGTACTGTTTTTCATTTAGTTCGAGCAAATATTCGATTAATGCGAGTTTTAAGCATAGACCAGTCTTACTAACAAAGGTTCCCTTTTATGACGTCAATTAACAAATTAATGTTAATTTTCGGTTAATAAAACCAGACGAGGAGCAGTCCAAGAATAGTCACCTGGCTTTAAAGGGGTGAAACACCAGAAAGATGGGCTTTTTTGCCGTTAGCTTATTTAATTTACTATTATTCAGCTTTGGTATTGTATACATACAGTATAGTACAGAATTAGGAGGTTGGTTTGCTGATGGTATGAGACGCAATTTCTGGTAAGTTATTAATTTAGATGATGAACAACGATGTAAAATATGAAAATAAATATTTGTTAAACAGTTAGTATTGTGTAGTGCCGTGCGATGGCATCGATTGTCGATTATTAATCGATGGATTTTCATGCTGATGCATCAAACCATCGACAATTATAACAATCGATGTATTTCATTGGTACCATCGATGGTGTAATTTTTCACTGTAAGAATGATTGCTAATAATTTATTAAATATTTTAATTTTGTAACGGCAGTCGTTACACTAGATGTCGTCATGTCTACTTTCCAGGTGGGAATATCAGGAGGTCTTCATACATACCTGAAAACGTACTTACAGGCTCCACTGCAACACCACAGAAGCAATCCTGTGCAAATTTAGCAACAACAGGAGAAAATCAATTCTAATGTTTGCTCACTGGCTTTAAAATATCTGTATTCCAGCAACTTCTGTGTCTGCAGAACGGTTATTCAGCAAAGCAGGCATAACCATCTCCAAAAATAGAAGCAGTTTAAAGCCAAAACATATGAATATGTATTTAGTTTTAAGTTCATTGTCAATAGAAGAAACAGATAATCTTGTACGTATTGCATTTCAATAAAATAAACGTTTGATTGATTGGACTTAGAAACATTTTTTTAGTTAGAAATACCATCGTAGAAAAATCGATTTAATTTTCTCTAACCATCGATGAATTTTAAAATAATCGATGCATCGATGATCGGTAGTTTCTTGGCCATCGCACGACCTTAGTATTGTGGTTATTCAACGTGAGGATGGCTAATGCCGGAATCTCACAAAGCAAGAACCAATTACCATATTTTACATATAAGTAATAGTTCGAATAGTGCGAGAAATTCGTGGGACGTATTATTAGCACTAATCGAGGCCTACCTGTAATTTCGTGGTTGTCGAGGATAATTGCTGTAATTTCCATTTATCGAACATTTACCAATGCAAAAAGAGCCTAATAATAATTATAGTCTCTCTTCAAAAACTGAATTTTCTTTCCATTAATGAAAAATTAAGAAAATGAATTTTGGGCCATCATTCATTCAGTGGCAAAATTTATCAGTTTAATTAAAATTCTGATAATGCTTTAATGAATTGCTGATCGGATTATTTTGATATGAATTTACACAATGCAACTGACGATTGCACTTTTATATGCTTCTTGTGAACTTTCCAACATATGAATCGTTAAGATTAATTAAGATTAAGATGTGAAAAATATCATAACTTTGTATTTCTTCAGCAGACTGAAAAAATAACTTATTTTTTTTAATCTGTTGAAGGAAAACAATAAAAGAAGTGATCATCCAGACTAAAAATTTCAGTTTTTAAATCCGACTACATTAGTAACCATAGAAAATAAAATTTGATTTTAAAAACTAAATTCAATCAAGAGTTTTAAAAAATAATTACAGTAATATATTGAGCATAAAAATTGCAAATATAACATACAGCACAAAAATTTTAAAGTTATAATGATACACGTTTCGTAACAAAATTCAGACTTACCCGGAGTTCTTATGCACGTCCATTGTCAGTATGTGCATTGACAATGTCCAGAATTTCAGAAAGCGTGGTTTATTGAAGTAAGCGTAATTAGCCCAATCACAGTGAGTAATTTGTACACGTCAGAAGCAACATCTTGCCCTTTGTCATTCAGTCACAATACGTCGACTGCCATCTATTGTCAATATATGTAAATAATTATTTTATTGTATAATTATTTGTAAGATTATAAATATAAATCAAATTAATTTACAAATATTACTTACTTCTTATTTATAAGAATATTAAATGATTACGTTGTTTGCTAACATTCCAACAGTTTCATAATCATTAGATGCTTCTCAGATAAGAATTTGTTTTTTTTTTTTCTATCTTTTGTTTATCCATTTTACATTTATCTTAATTAAGGAACACAAATTTAAAATATTGAGTGCATAAAGTTAATAAATTATATATATTGAAAATTTGAAAACTTTTATTGTAATTTATCACGAATACATGCTGTTCGTTGTTGAGTATTTATAACATTTAGAAATTCTCAACAATGACGCAATGAAACAACTTCATCCTCTGCTACTAATATTTGTCTTGTGATATGTTTAGTGAATACAGTAAGTGTTCGGTTAATCTAGTATATAATTAGAAATAAAATTTAGAAAAATTTTCTATCAGTTTATTTTTATCGGTTCATCCATATTTTGTTTTTCATTGTTAAATTTCGTCTAGTTAAAGCAAAAGATTAAAGTTCATCCAATTAGCGGGTGAACTTTAATCTTTTCTTTTAACTACACAGCAGGGTGAATCGTGACAGCATAGATTGCTTTTTAGATAAAATTTGTAACGACTCTTTCAAAAATAGATTCTCATTCAGAAATTTCAAATCGAAAACCATGAACAAACGGTAAACAATAATATTTTGCTCCCGGACATTTTTCTTGGAACTGTTCTGTTCTTATCTGAAGAAAGATCATGGTTTTCACTTAAACAAATCTTGTGAGGTATTTAGATTTTTTCTTTGAATAAAACGACAAAAATTTCTTCCAAAGATATACTATGACCCAAATGCTTAGTCTGTAGTTTTTAAGTCTGCAGCTACACTCTATTTCGCTGCGAATTCTAACTTAGCAGTGCTGAGCGCTGGTTAGCAGCAATGCGTTTAGTGGCGGTTGGTTAATTTAAGTATCTTGACGCTTTTTGTTGGAGAGTGTATAGCGTGCGATGTAAAAATGTTACGCTTGGCGAATGCATCTACCATGAAATTACTCTACACTAGGGTTGTCCAATTATAATGAACCCGAGGGTCATAGCCGTGTTTACTACAGATGTGGAGGGCTGCAGTTACAAAAAAGGGGAGGGATTTTGATACTCGATACGCTATTGTCTCAACAAGCAGAACGCATCAATATAACGCTTTTTGGAAACCAATTTTATTTCCAGATTAGCAAACCTTTATTACAAAATTATATTTACCAGATTGCATCCAATAATATGTTACATGTTAACAAAAAGTTATAAAATATAAACAGTTAAAAAATATCTACAAACCTTATAACAAAATTATATTTACCAGATTGCATCCAATAAACATGTTAACAAAAACTTATAAAAATATTTTAACAAATTGCATCCAATAAACATGTTAACAAAAAGTTATAAAATATAAACAGTTCAAAATTGTAAAATAAGTTGTATGTGTTACCGGCAAAGTATGAAATGCAGACATTCTACAGAATGCCTAGGCAATATATATAATGCCTGGCGTTTTTAGGAAAATATGAAACGATTAATATTATATATACTTTGCCTAGGCATTGTATATAATGCCTAGGGTGAAAAACTACTGTTCTTCCATCATTACTCATAGGTCCACGAACGCGCAAGGCCTAAGCCTGTCATTCCGTTAGGTTAGTTAAGCCGAAATATCCTCATGGAATATTTTTATCTGGAGGCGGCTACTTATAGAGCCGCCATCATCACAGGCTGACCAACACCCATGATGGAGTCAACCGGAAGATTGAAAGATGGGTACAACAGGCCGGGACCAGATCCCTTCTGAAAAATTGGAGGAGTAGGACCCCGGATCCTCCAGAATGTTAAGCCACAGCTTTACCACGCAGCCATCGGGCTGACCTGTCATTTCATCAGTCCGCGGGTCCTATAGTTTGTTTTGTGAAGTGTTCGTTAACCGAATATAAAAATCTTTCGAAACAGTGTTCGTTATCCGAACTGTTCGTTAACCGATAACCCATTGTAGATCACGAAATTATTAAAATATATCATAATATGGAAAAATATAAAGAAAACATTAAAAATAAAATAGACCAAAAAATTTATTAAAACAGCATGGAACATGTTTCCATAGATCAGCGCTTCTCAAACTTTTTTCATTCACGATCCCATTTTTCATGACGAGATTTTTCGCGACCCCAGGTATTAAATATGAAATAAAACATACAAGTACATAAATCATTTACACACTTATTAAGATGAACACAATCAGCCAACTACACTGAAAATTCATATGCTGTCATACGTTAAATATTGGGCGCTTGTGAAATTACATATAAACTGAAATTCAAGTGTTTGAATTAATTTTTGCGACCCCAGCATTTCGCTGCCAAAGATGATTCTTTTAGCCTAGTGAGACGATCGGTTAGAATTAAATTATGTGTTGAAGAATCTTTCAACATGGAAAAAAAGTTCACTAGTTTAAAGTAGAGTCGACCACGTCCTCATATGCATAAAACATGCATATGAGGACGTGGTCGTCTCTACGGTAAACTAAAACGTGATATAAAAAACATGCGTATCAAACTCATTTTAATTCAAGGGCTATTTAATGAGCTTGCAAGATTACCGACAACCAATATTCCTATATTATATATATACGGCTATACGGCCACATCACATTTACAATTTGTTTAAAATTATATTTTGAATCGAAGTTTCAGTAATATAGATAATACATAATGTTTTCAATTATCCTAAGTGAATTTAGTACAATAATAAATAATTGAATTTAATTATACATTTTAATATTATATAATTATACATTTGACGTCCCCCGCTCGACGTCAGACCCTGAATAAGTATTTTCGCGATTTTTACCGACTAAATGTGGTTTGCGATAGCATGTTCCATGGCAATTTTGGTTCCTCTTGATGCACTCTCGCTCCTCTGAGTTTGTCACCGCTTCAATAGAACTCTCTGTACAACAGCATTATAGAGGGTACTGTTACGGGACCAGTATCGAAAAGACAGTCGTTAGGGCTTGAGCGGTAAACGACGCGCTGCAGGTAATGACGGGTAACGAGAGGATTCAAACAACGAAAACAAGATCCAGTTGAAATAAAATTCTACTGCTTCTTTTATTTTGAGAGGCTTGTACAATCGTCGATTATAAACCCGTGACGTTGAGAGATATACCTGTGATATTCTTGAATTCGATGTATACGATGATGACAGGAATATTGATTGTCGGTTAATAGATCGTCGAGACGACGTTGTACATAGTCCAAAATCCCACTTACTAGTTAGGGAAGTGGAATGGGGACCAATAATCTATTTTACATAGATTTATATGGAAAATACTGTCCCGCAATTCGATATTACTTCGGCGAAGGATTAGTGTCGAATTGTGAGGCACTACTATATTAGTTTCCCACAAGTGTGCATGGCCTTCAGTATATTATCATAATTTTAGAAAAATATATATTTTTTATTTTTTACATAAAATCTAATTTCTGATATGGAATCAATGTCACGATAGCATTGTTTATTGTATGATTTTATATACGATATATTGTATATGTTACCGGCAAAGTAAGAAATGCAGGCATTCTATAGAATGGCTAGGCAATATATAGAATGCCTGGCGTTTTTAGGCAAAGTATGAAACGATTGATATTACATATACTTTGCCTAGGCATTATATAGAATGACAAATGCTATTTAGGCAAAGTATAAAATACTCCCGCCCAGTGCCTGATCTAAGCCTATTGGACCGATTGCACCAATCTGGCCTTCCGTTGAGGCAAAATGAAATCATGAAAAGACTAATAAACGAAAAATAATCGTTTAGATTTATTATTATGGCTAGACTTTTATACCCTAGCCTTCGAACATCTAATTTTTGTAGATCCGCGAAAAGAAATTTTTTTTTTGATGGCTGGGCTTTTTATACCCCAGCCTTCGAACATCTAATTTTTGTAGATCCGCGAAAAGAAAAATTTTTTTGAAAAAATTGAATGTAAATGAATCGATTTTATTTTATCTCTTGGGGAAAAAATTTCTATTTTAAATTAATTAACATTACTTTTACAGAATCCAATGTATTCTGAAAATATTTTCTGAGTATTCAAATAAATTAACGGCGGGTGAACCCCAGCCTTCAAACATCTAATTTTTGTAGATCCGCGAAAAGAAATTTTTTTTTTTTTGGAAAAATTGAATGTAAATGAATCGATTTTATTTTATCTTCTTGAAACATGTTGGGAAAAAATTTCTATTTAAATTAATTAACACTACTTTTGCAGAATCCAATGTATTCTTATTTAATATTCTGAAAATATTAATTTAAAAAATTAACATTACTTTTGCAGAATCCAATATATTCTGAGAATATTTTCTGAGTATTCAACTAAATTAACGGCGGGTGAATCTTTTTTTTTTAATTAGAATTAAGCACACTTACTATACATGAATGTTGCTAGAAAATAGCGATAAAAGTTTCATAGTTTAAACGAATAATAGAAGGTTATTAGTTGAGTTGATCTTGGATTTATGACTGAGGTAGATGAAACTCGCATTTTTAACAAAAATATAAGACTGGAAAATCTTAGCCATAGGAAATGATTAATATACTATAAATGGAATTTGAAGAATAGCAAGTGAATTATCATTTTTTAAATGATATGATATCCAACAAGTGATATCCCAGCCTTCAAACATCTAATTTTTGTAGATCAGCGAAAAGAAATTTTTTTTTTGGAAAAATTGAATGTAAATGAATCGATTTTATTTTATCTTCTTGAAACATGTTGCAAAAAATTTTATATTTAAATTAATTAACATTACTTTTACAGAATCTAATATATTCTGAAAATATTTTCTGAGTATTCAATTAAATTAACGGCGGGTGAATCTTTTTTAAATTAGAATTAAGCACACTTACTATACATGAATATTGCCAGAAAATAGCAAAAAAAGTTTCATAGTTTAAACGAATAATAGAAGGTTATTAGTTGAGTTGATCTTGGATTTATGACTGAGGTAGATGAAACTCGCATTTTTAACGTAAATATAAGACTGGAAGAGTCTTAGCTATAGGAAATGATTAATATACTATATATGGAATTTGAAGAATAACAAGTAAGTATTTTTTAAATGATATGATATTCAACAAGTAAATCATTAATTCTGTTCTTACCAGAAATACAGTAGGTAATCGGTTAGCAAACAGTTCAGATAACAAACAAATCGGATAACAAGCACTTTTTCGAAAGATTTTTACGTTCGGTTAACGAACACATGTTCGGATAACGAACACTTCACAGAACAAGGAGGGACCTGCGGACTGACGGAATGACAGGTTTACCACTCAGTCTGATGGCTGTGTGTTAAAATTGTGGCTCAACATTCCGAAAGATCCGAGGGTCCCATTTCTCCAATTTTTCAGGAGGGATCTGGTCCCGGCCCGTTGAAACCCATCCTAGTTGACTCCATCATGGGTTTTGTTCAGCCTGTGATGATGGCGGCTATATAAGTGGCCGCCTCCAGATAAAAGTATTCCATGAGGATATTTCAGCTTAACTAACCTAATGGAATGATAGGCTTAGGATTTCCGCATTCGTGGACTTATGGATAAGGATGTAAGAACAGTAATTTTTCCGGATTAAAATGAACTCGGAGGCAAATCAAAGATTTTTACCTTCTTTAACAAATCAAAGATTTATTAAAGAAAGTAAGAGAGAGATTTTACAATTTTTGGTCTTAGAATTATTATTGATAATTAATGAAGATATAGTCCATCGCAATAATTATTTTAAAAACATTTTAAGGTAAATCATTCAAAAAATTCGTAGATAAAATCAACTAATAACCTTCTATTATTCATTTAAACTGTGAAACTTTTTTCGAGTTGAGGTCAATAGGCTTGTGGATCTCTACCACGACAATGTTATTAATCACTTCCAAAAAAACCTGAAGGAGAGAGAAAAGCAATCGATATTGGACAGATTCTTTCGGGAAAATAAACATATAAATGAAAATGCAATATTATGTATTTAAATATTATTGTTTTTACATATAAATAAACATAAGAAATTATATAATTTTTTATTTATGTTTTTATGGGTCTCCGGAACGAATTAATCAAATTCCCATAAAAACCTATGGTAAATTGATGATTGGTTAACGAACAATCTCTTGGAACGGATTATGTTCGTTAACTGATCACCCACTGTAATATCGAAGGTTCTATTGTTATTTTTGGTAATTGATGAAAATATATCCCATTGCAATAGTTAGTTTAAAAACATTTTAAGGTAAATTAATAAAAAAACTTCATAGATAAAATCAGCTAATATCCTTCTATTATTCATTTAAACTGTGAAACTTATTTCAATATTTTCTGGCAATATTTATATATAGTTAGCATGCTTAATTCTAACTAAGAAAAATTTACCTGCCGTTAATTTATTTGAGTACTCAGAAAATATTTTCAGAATATTAAATAAGAATATATTAAATTCTGCAAAAGCAATGTTAATTAATTTAGGCTAAATAGAAAATTTTTCCCATATGTTCGAAGAGATAAAATAAAAATCGATTCATTTACATTCAGTTTTTCTAAAAAAAGTTTTTTCTTTTTGGGATCTACAAAAAATAGATGTTCGAAGGCTGGGGTATAAAAGCCCAGCCATAATAGTAAATATAAACAATTATTTTTCGTTTATTAGTCTTTTCATGATTTCATTTTGCCTCAATGCGGGGCCAGATTGATGCAATTGGTCCAATCGGCTTAGATCCGGCACTGAGCAGGAGTATTTTATACTTTGCCTAAATAGGCATTTGTCATCTGTATAATGCCTAAGCATTATATACAATGCCTAGGCAAAGTACATGTAATATTAATTATTTCATACTTTGCCTAAAAACGCCAGACATTCTATATATTGTCTAGGCATTCTATACAATGCCTGCATTTCATACTTTGCTGGTAACATATATATATATATATTTTTTTTAATTTAATTCCTTGCTATCAATCTTTAATTTTTTATCGAGCATTAAAAGTCACATTTTAAACTACTAATATTTTTTAAATAAGTTAATAACACAACAGATAAATCTTTAACAAGCCCTTTAGTATGTTCTTTATACACATCCTTCAAAGAGAGATTGTTTGGAACTTGATCATTGTATTTGTCTATCCAAAAGAAATACAAATTCTCATTTATGGCTTTGTTTTTTTTGGTAAGAAATTTTGCACAAAACTATAGTCCTTGCAGGAAAGCACTTAGTTTGTGTTACAGATCTGAAAGATCAGTTTCATCTGTATGTATATGTCTGATAAGGCCAATCAAAAAAAAAAAACTCTTGTAATTATATTTCATTAAAATCAAACTAATGTGTCATAATACTGTATATGACATAAGATACAAATAAATAAAGTTCAACCTGCTTCCTAAAAAATTGTAAGTTAAGATAAGCCTTTATAGCAGAAAAACTTATTAACAAAGAGTAAAACATTTTCAGACCTGCATCAGTACATAAATGATGAATTGGAATTCCATTCATCATTTATGATCTTTTTTGTCATTGCAGGTCCGAAAATGTTGTATCCTTTGTTAATAAAAGTTTTTTCCTGCTATAAAGGCTTGTCTTAACTTAGTATATGACATAGATACAAAGTGACAGTTACTTTCTATTATCTCATAATATATTGTTCTCATTTTCATTTTATTAAAAGTGTTGAGGGCCACCAGTTTGGCACCCCTGTTATATATTATTTACATATTTTTCAGATCCTCTTCAAAATACTTATGAATATATTATTGAATAAATATGTTGGAAATTTGAATAAAAAATTTAGAATATATCAAAAGTATAAATTTAAATACATATATCTTATTTATTTTCTATAGAAAATGGATAAAGATTTAAACAAGTATCGTCTACCTTGGGAGCATGAAGATCATTGGAAATTAAGAAAGAAATTCCTCATTTGTCATCAAAATTCCTTTTCAAAAGATCAGTTGCTTTGTTTATCTCAGACTTACATGAATATTAAAGTATTAGGATGCAAGTAAGTACATTTTAGTATTAATTTACTATATTTTAATTATAAAAGTTTAATAAAGAAATAATTTTGAAGAACTACAATTTTTATTAACTTCAAATATATGTTTAAAAATATATTTTTTCAAAAATATGACTAAATATAAATAGAAAAAAAATATATGACTAAATTTGAGTTTAATTCAGTTTGATAGGTGAATTGTTATGAATCATTTGCTTTTGAATATCAAACATTGCAATCATTAAAGTGACAGTACTCAGAAATAATATTAATTTTAAATTTCATCATATCTTGAAAAATTATATATTTAGCTAATGTATTATCTATAATATAGCAGCCAACATAATTAAAGCAGTAATAGCAGGAATAAACTCATTTATTAATGAAAATTAGTAACATTTTCAAATAAAATAATTTGCCTTTTTTAATCGTTTGCATTAAAACAACAGCATTAATGATTTAATTTTCATTAGAACAAAAATATAGAACTATATAATTTCACATAATGAATTGAAACAGGTATTGTTGTAATATTACTACAATAATACAAGATTTTTGTATAATTTTTGAAATTAAGATTTGTATAGGAAAATCTTTGCAATAAAAATGCATAAACATTTGGCTAAAATTTCAGAATTAAATACAAATAAATAAACAATATATATTTTTAATATATTACGTAAAAAATATTTGTTTAATATTTATGCATTTTTATTGTAAGAGGCATTTTCTCTACAAATTTTAATTTAAAATATATAGAAATTTATATATAAAATCATGCTTCCTCAATTATAATATTCATGTTTTTTTCACATTTTGACATTGAATGAAATCAAGATGCATCTTAGCATGCCAAAAAATATATTATTTTGTAATTTGAATAAATGATCACTGTTTCACTCAGAAAAATTGGATTTGCAACAGCAGACATTATAAAGACATTCAAATAATATGCTAAAAGATAGGAAAACAAAATCAAAATAAAATGTTCATGTTTTCATAATTGACAAACAAGACAAAAGACAATTCTTTCTAAACGATTCACTGCAATAACAGGATATAGCAGTCAAAATGAACACTAACAGCATAGCAACATTTCTGTAAAATGC
Source organism: Olivierus martensii (assembly GCA_000484575.1). Classification (NCBI taxonomy): domain Eukaryota; kingdom Metazoa; phylum Arthropoda; class Arachnida; order Scorpiones; family Buthidae; genus Olivierus; species Olivierus martensii. The sequence continues at coordinate 70,841 of AYEL01065688.1, forward strand.
TGCTTGCTGCTTCAACATTCTCTAGTGACAATAATTTATATTACTGTACTTATTGTTTATAAATTGCAATAACTTTACTATCAATAACAATATTATTAAAAATAACATTAACTATTGTTATAGTTGTGTCAATCATTTTTTGGATATTATTATATAAAATAATAGTATTTCACTATAAACCAAATAATAAAGATTTTTAAAAATCCATTCAGAATTTTTTAATGTAAAATCAAATTTGTGCAAGATTTATGTTTATGTAAGTTGAGAGATTCCTTTGCAGTAAGTTCTCTATATTTGTGAATGCAGTATGTGGAAAGTTACTTATTTTGATTAAAAAAAAAATTAGTAACTATTTTTCTATATTTGCAAATCAAAAATCATTTATTGCATTTCATTACTTCATTTAATTTTATTAAGTTAAACTTTGATAGGCTTAGTGACTAGACTGACACCATATTCTAATATCAATATTTAAATATTTCTAATATCACATGAATGGTGATGTGATATTAGAAATATTGAATATAATTGTTCTGAGTGCTTTTGTTTAGCCAATAATTTTTTTTTTTTATTTTGACAAAAATATTTATTTGATTCTTTAATTAACTTGGATTAAAATTTAAGTTTAGATAGATTTAGTGTTTCATGTATGTGCTACTAAAGATATGCTGTATATACTATAGTTGTGTTATGTTATGTTGCATCCAGAATTTATAACTTGCTCAAGATCCTCCTAATCAATATAATATGTTGATAAAGGTTAGTTTAATGAATCTAATAAAGTACAGTATTTCAAAATCAAAACCATCTGCTGATTGCATTTAAACAATTGTTAATTCATAAAATGATGTTTAACCAAAACTAACAAAATGACATTGTTGTGTTGTTTGCTTTCTATAAGTAATTTTTTGAATATTTTCCTGCTCATATTATTTTCTTTCCTATTAGGTTATAATTTAATTATGAAAAAGAAATTAAATATTTATAGTGAAGTAATGGTTGAATGGATTAGTTGCTAGCATAGCAATTTATTCAGAATTTTGACATAAAATCTATTCATTGAGAGCCAATATTTTTATTAAAACACGAAATGTTTAGAGGGCATCAAGTATTATATAAGCATTTTAAAGAGATGGAAATAATTTATGTGGGGATGAGAGTATTGCACCAATCCTTAAATAAGATTTAAAAAATTTTAAGATATAATTCACATGCTAGAATTATTTTTACAATATACATGCACTATGTTATAAATTTGTTACATTTTATATTTCTCTATTATATTTATTGTTGTTTTTTAATATAGTATTAAAATACAACAATAAATATAGTATTTGTAATATTAACAATTACAAATTTATAAAATATTCCATATATTTAAACTGCAGAGGAGGAATAGAGATAAAATCTTATGTAATTTAAATGGGGAAGTCAATAAATTGCTTATAATAACTTACATTGAGGGAATAGTAGGTCTAAATTTACCAAAAATATGCTTACATAATACTTGGACTCACTTATGAAAAATACTATACTGTGTATCCTGAAATTTTGGATTAATTTCCAAAACATTTTGCATTAATTTTCAAAACATTTTGCATTATTTATGATAATTTTTATTTTAATAAATTATTTTTATATATCTGATGTAGGTCAAATTTTTTTAATCATTATAATGGAAGATTTGATATCATAATATATAGTTATATATATATATATATTGTTTTATTCTCAATTCCTTGCAGCCTTCATTAATGAAATTTGTTTATCCCGGCTGATTCTCTAAAGAAAGAAATATCCGCTGGAAAATATGGAATTCTGAGCGGGAATACATGAGAAATGAAGTCTTTTATTTTAATTGTTTGCCACTTCGGGTTTTAACTAAGAAAAACTAGAATGCCCGACCAGCATTAGGACATTCTCGTTTTAACTAGGAAATCCTAGTATTTCCTGAATTCCGGTTTATCCTGGCTGTAACATATATAGACATATAGGATATTTTGAATCTTAAATTCCATAGAGTCCTTTAATAAAATTTGTTAGGCTCCACTAATATAACTATTCATAAGACTGATAAATAAATAACATAAAGAACATAAAACTAAAAATTCTCTACCTTTTTGACCCCGCGACCCAATATATTTTTCGAAATCGTAATACGACCCAATTGTTTATAATATAAACTATAAAACAGGTAGCATATCAACAAGATACTGTATGTACTCGGAGTAACTTATAGTACAATGGACTGTGGAGTATTACTCACTTAAACGAAATATAACCATGAACTGTAAATTAAAA
>AYEL01065689.1:0-47254 GCA_000484575.1 Olivierus martensii
ATTATGTAGAAGAATCTGCATTTGAGATTAATTTATGTAGTTTTTGATGCTCTTGGTTTGAGACTATAACTATTATTTCCTAATGCCCCTTAAGACTGTCACTATCATTACCACGTGTAGAGAAACGAACCGTCATTGCCATAGCAACGCAACAATTTGACTTACAATAATAGAATTTTATAAAAATTATTGATCTTGAAGGTCATCTAAAAAGTTATAATTTAAGAGAAAGAGAAACTTAAGTACAACACCATGAACTGCCCGAGCAACGCCGGGCACAGGTATGCTAGTACAATATATTTAGACTTTTAAAAAAGAACGACTAATTGTGGTTATGCATGAGTGCTCTATTCTAGAACAGAGAACATACTTTTTTTAAATTGAATAGGCACCAGGATTCAAAAAACACTTTTTTTTACACTTACTCTACATTGTACTAGAAATTGCCAGGTTTCTTCTGCTCTAGAAAGCTTTTTCGAACACACTTTAAATTCTTTTAGATACTGCATCCCCACTTATAGCTGGATCTGCTTGTTAGTGCTTTGAAGTTTTTAATAATTATATGACAAATAGAGCAGTGTTGAAATAGTTACATTGTTGCCTAGCAGAGCCAGATGTAAGTGCAGATGCAGTATCTAAAAGAATTTAAAGCGTGTTCGAAAAAGCTTTCTAGAGCAAAAGAAACCTGGCAATTTCTAGTACAATGTAGAGTAAATGTAAAAAAAAAAAAAGTGTTTTTTGAATCCTGACGCCTTTTCAATTTAAAAAAAGTATGTTCTCTGTTCTAGAATAGAACACTCACGCATAACCGCAATTAATTGTTCTTTTTTAAAAGTCTAAATATATTGTATGAGTTGAAGATGGAATTTAATTGCCAATAATGTTACTCTTAATAAAAGTGTTTTAAAAGTTTTTAGGACTGCTTGTTAGTGCTTTGAAGTCTTTAATTATTATATGCCGAAGAAAGCAGTGTTGAAGTAGTTTCATTATTTATTGTTTATAGTTTAATTTTTCAAGTGGCACAAAAGTTGCAGTTCATATATGGAATATTTATTTGTGTTTTAGCATTAAAGGTTGAATTGTGCAACACTGGATATACAAAATCTGGATTCTAGAAGAGAGTATTTCTTAATTTGCAAAATAAATCTTTCTGCTTTTTGATTTTTATTCTTTATGTTACTGATAATAGATATATATCCAAAAAACCTTTCTATTAAAATAAGAAGTTTGACAAACTGCTAATTTGTTTTCTATTTTAATTGTATATTTTTACCAAGGGCTATTTTTATTTAATTTATTCTAGTTATTAAGGTTCACTAATTTGTTTACATGTTTTATTAATTGATAGAATTATCAAACAGTCAATAGATTTAGGTTTTATGAAATGTAAAGTTCAAAGCATAATTATTTAAAATTAATGAAAAATTAATTCTTAATATTTAAAATAAAAATTAATCAATTTTTACTTTAAATGCTATTCTTAATCTTCTGAAATACTAATAGTCTACAAATATATAACACTGATGCACCAAATTGCAAAAAAAATGTTTTATTTTGATAATATTTTCACCTTTAAACTAACAATACTGTTTCACTTCATATAAAAATTCAAATTCTTTCCGCTTCTTCTCATACGAAAATAAATCTTAACAGCTGCTCAAATTTAAGCAAAAGATTGATATATTTACTATTTGCTAAAGATCTTTCAGCTTAAAAAAGCCATCTTCAGTAACATCCAGCAAAATAAGTTACAAATAGAACAAGCCTTGTTCTATTTGTAACTTAGTTTGACGAAAATAAATTTTAACAATATAATTTGACAAAAATAATCTTAAGATTTATTTTCATCTAACTTTACTGTTTATATCATTATATGTCATTGAATTAATACAATAATATATAATGATGTAAATGTACTTATGCAATAATATGGAATACAATATATAATACTTTAACTTTTAATATTTAATTTAATTTTTTATAGAATTTGCATAGTATACCATTTTCTTTTATATAAAATATAGTAGAACATATGATGTAATGTATCAAAAAAGTTTTGAAACAATATGAATATAATGTATAATAATAACTATTAAGGCTGAAGATGGCTAGTTTTAAGCCAAAAATGTTATCAAAATAAATTTTTCTGCAGTTTGGCACTTGAATTATCATGTATTTGTGATATATTGGGTTGTAACATAAATAATTTTGGTTGTATTAAAAAAAATTTTTTTCATTAGAAAAATATAGGCTTACATTTAATCAATTATATAATCACCATTATTACTAATGACAGTTTACCATTTTATAGACAATTAATGAATGTCTTCTGAATAAAAAGTTTTTATTTTTTGATACAAGAAAGTCTTGAATGAAAGAATTGACTTCATTATTATTGAACATTTTACCATTTAATGCATTTGTAATGATCTAAACAGGTGATAATCAGATGGTTCAAAATCCGAAGAGTATACTTGATGCTGTAATACTGACGATTCAAGCTCCAAAATTTTCTCCTAAAGTCATTCAGGACCATTCAAGCTCCAAAATTTTCTTTAGTCTAAAATCATTCAGGAGAAAATTTTGGAGCTTAGAACATATTTAAATATGTTCTAAGTCAGGGATTCTCTGTATCTGAAAAGATAAAGTTATATAGTCTTGATGAAAAAGTTTGCAATGAATGCAAATGTCCTGACTTAGGACATAGAACATATTTATATATGTTCTATGTCCTAAGTCAGGGCTTCTCTGTATCTGAAAAGATAAAGTTATATAGTCTTGATGAAAAAGTTTGCAATGAATGCTAAATGAAATAGTGCTGATACTGTTTTATTTGTGCCATAATCTATTCTCCATAAGTATATGGTGTGAACAATAATTATTTTGGCTAATAGAATGATAGGAAAGTTATATAATTTGCTGGATTTCAAACTTAATTTCTTCAAAATAGATTTCTACAGCAGCATAATTTGCCTAAACTTTTAAGATATGAAACAAAATAAAAGTAATTATCTTGATTCTAACACAGATTTTTTCACATTTTAAAAAAAAATATATTAATAATTTGATATCACTTATTAAATTTTATTTCAGGTGCACCATGTTTGAGTTTTGATGTCATTCAGGATAATTTAGGTGATGATAGAGCTGACAACTTTCCACTGACTGCATATGTAGTTGCTGGTACACAAGCTCAAAGACTGCATATCAATAATGTAATAGTAATGAAAATGACTAATCTTAATAAAGTAAAACTTAAAAAAGATTCAAAGGAAGATAGTGATACTGAGAGTGAATCTGAAAGTGATGAAGATTATGATGACAGACCAGAACTTGAGTGTGCAATGATTCCCCATCAAGGATGTGTAAATAGGATAAGGGTAAGAACTATAGTTTTTATTCTTTGAATTTTTTTATACAGTAAGTTCTAAAAGATAAAAACATTCTCATAAATTTCTATCTGTGTTGTTATTATATTGGGTTGTAACATAAATAATTTTGGTTGTATTAAAAAAAATTATATTAAAAAAAATATTTTTCATTAGAAAAATATAGGCTTACATTTAATCAATTATACAATCACCATTATTACTAATGACAGTTTACCATTTTATAGACAATTAATGAATGTCTTCTGAATAAAAAGTTTTTATTTTTTGATACAAGAAAGTCTTGAATGAAAGAATTGACTTCTTCATTATTATTGAACTTTTTACCATTTAATGCATTTTGTAATGATCTAAACAGATGATAATCAGATGGTTCAAGATCTGAAGAGTATGTTGGATGTGGTAATATTGACCATTCAAGCTCCAAAATTTTCTCCTGAACTACTTTAGACTAAAGTTGTTCAGGAGAAAATTTACTGAATAATGAGAGCAATGATATTTTTCAAAATGTACAGAAAAATCGTCATATTATATTCAACCAATTTCTAAGATTTATTTATTTATTTATAGATTTATATTATAATATATACTATAAGATTTATATTATTATTATTTTTTTTTGTTTAATCAATATATTAATTTTAATAATTGATAACGAGTTAATACACAAATTTCGAATTTAGAATTGAACATAATAATGATGCCGAATTAGAATTATATGTATGATCCTATAGTTCAGCGCTTCTCAAACTTTTTCATTCATGATCCGATTTTTCATTACAAGATTTTTCACGATCCCAGATATTAAATATGAAATAAAACATACAAGTACATAAATCATTTACACACATATTAAGATGAACACAATCAGGCAACTACATTGAAAATACATATGTTGTCAGTTAAGATGAACACAATCAACCAACCACAGCGAAAATTCATATGTTGTCATACGTTAAATATTGGGCATTTGTGAAATTCATATGTTGTCATATGTTAAATATTGGGCGTTTGTGAAATTACATATATTCCAAGTGTTTGTATTTAATTTTTGCGACCCCAGCATTTTGCTTCGCGACCCCATTTGGGGTCACAACCCATAGTTTGAGAAGTGCTGCTATAGTTTATAATGCTGAAGATGATCTTGTACTGAAAGTGCTTCACTAAATAAATGACATTGTGCTTATCTACTGCTAAAATGTGCTTGAATTTAAAATATTAAATAATAATAAGTCCAAGCAGATATAATTTTAAGGATAGATAATCCATTTGGTATAACCTGTTTTTTATATTTTTTTAATTATTTAATTTAGCATAAAGAAAACAAGAATATCTTGATAATATTGAGTATTTACCTCATGCTTTTAAATTGGTATTATGTCTCTAAAAATGGTCTTGCATGGAGATTATTTACTTTATTTAATCTCTTCAAAAGAAATAATGCAATTGAACACTAATATTACTAAATACAAGAATCCCTTGATTAGTGCTGGTTTGAATAATGCAGTTTTGACTAGCACACAAAAGAAATTTGAGACTATCCCTTAATATATGTAGTACCAGATTTGATTAGTGCACTTCAACAAGTGCGATTTTTTTGTTTTTTTTGAAACCTCTAAAGCATTGGCAACTGAATATTGGGGATTGTAGACTACATGATTAGAGCACTGCAATAAATTTATTTTATTTTTTTAATTCTGTTAATATTACAACTTTTGTCATCTAATTGTTATAATTTTAATTGATTCATAATTTTATTTATTAATAAATGTTAGTGTAAATGGCAACTACCTAATAATAGCATTACAATATTATATAGCCAGACTTGCCTTCAGTTTCTCTCCAGGACTCGATGTCTACGGATATGCAATTTTGTAAACAATATTTTTTTTGTGTGAAAAATAAATTTTAATTCTTACTATAAAATTTTTAAATATGTATACAGATTCCTCAATGATTTAAAGTACATGTAATGCAATATAGATACGTTTTGAAAGAGGAAAAAAAATACATGTTTATAATTTTGATATTTTCCAGGATTCATTATAATTATTCCCATTGGTTTTTTTAGTATGATTAGTGCGGTTCTAATATGCGGTGAGGATTTATTAACCGCACTAATCAAGGAATTCCTGTAATAAAACAGAAAAATCCTTTATATACCTCATATATGCTAGCAAATGTGCAAATTTTATTGTAAATCGAATTTTTTTTGGCATCATCCAACGAGATTACGTGGAGCAGGTAAAGTACAATCTTAGTAGGAAAGAAGCTACATTGTTTTAGTAATAGTTGTTATACGGAGGAAAGTTCTACCAGTTTTGTTGAAAAAATTACGATAACAGTCACAAGGATCTGTGACACTTATCGTAATTTTTAATTTTTTAAAATTAAGAAATATTAATAGTAATCGTAATTGCTACTTATATTTCTTAACTGAACTTTACCTGTCCGAGCTTGATGATACATAATGTAAGCAGATTCATCGCATTCCAATTCTTCGTCAGTAGCTTTTCCCGGAAGATATATTTTCAAATCATTAGAATTAGCATCATTCTCGACTTCATCCTCTATTTCTTCAGATTCCATTTCATGATCTATCGAAACAGTTTCTTCTTCCATGTTTTCAGAATTCTTATAACACGTGGTTAACTAATGACATACAGCGACGCTTACATTCAAATATCTTATCGTTTTATTTTAATCATTTTTATTTTCATTCGTTTTTATAATATTTTAGTAAAATTATTCTTACAAGATTTAATGTAGTTAATAAAATATATGAATAATGTTTCTATATTATGGATTTAATTAACATTCTTAAATTCTATAGGAATTTTATATCAATAGTTTTTTTTTTTCTTACGCCCCTTTCTTTCTTTTTTTTTCTTTTTGCATTTTTTACACCCCTTTCCAATCAGGGAGATTACTAAGTGGTGGGGTCAATTCCAATCACGAGTTGCACCCACACTCGTGAAGGACGGGATCGCTGGGCCGGGCCTAGAACCCCGGAAAAACTTTTCAGATGTCAGACCCGGGATGCCAACGCGTTACCACTCGACCATCCGCCTCTTATATCAATAGTATCATGATCTATAAGTATATATATGGCCATTCCACTTCGACGCCATTACTGTAAGTTTTTTGTTTTTGAGTTTTGAAATCCCATCAATAGAGGCGCTGTGCCTCATTTAGGGCTCAATTCGTACTTGTAATCTAGATTGTTGTTAGAGAACTAATTTTATTTATTTTTTGACAAAAAATACCATCATGCTGTTTTATGCCTATCTGCTACTATTTTGCCAATTACTCTTTACAATCAATCTTCGTTAATTTTTTTTTTATAAATAAACTTCATTTAGATTTAATAAATTAAATTACAGCATATAAAACTCATCACAGAAAAGTAATAGTATTTTACGTTTGGAGTGTTTGCTTCACAAATAATGAGAATACTTTATTCACTATTATATATAAACAAGTTTCATATTTTTATTTATTTTATTTGTATTTATATTTAAAATACTCTACTCTTGAAAATTATATATTTCAGTTTTTTTAATTTAGGGATAAAAAACATCAGCTAAAGAGGGCCAATAATTTGATGAAATCTAAAATAATTCTGTTGTTGTGGTATGTACTTCTCTATATAGAAAATAAATCTATTATAGAAATCCCACTTCCAATTTTACTATTACAGTATTTTCCATTGAGAATTCTAAATACAACTGTAAAAATTCAAATATCTCTAAATTTATTTATACTGATCTACTAATACCAATGGGAATGAACTTTAAAGTAAGATGATTTATATAATTACAGTATATAATTTTTCAAAACAGGAGAAAAATGAATAAGAAGAATAAATCTATTGCTATCAAAATTAATCACTAAAATTTTCAGTTCCCAGGTAAAAACAGTTCATACACTAGGTATGAAATGATAAATGAATTATTTTAAATAATGAGATATTTTTTTCTTTCAAAACTATTATATTGTACATACCATTTCTAGCAGATACAAAAAGTTTCAAAACTATATATTGTATATCATTTCTATCAGATAAAAAAAATAAATTTCAGAAAATTATTTTCAATAAAATAGATATGTATCATAAAAAGTTCGAACTAAATTATAAATTATTTTAGAAATGAAATTGAAATTGATACCCTTGAAAATTTATTTACCAATATATCAACAAATAAGTGTTTTAAATAATCACGTGAAAAGTAATTATACTGTTGCTATTATCAAGGAGTTATGCCTTATTTACCAACTTACATTAAAATGCAGAAAGTTTTACTTCAAATGTCAAAAATATATCTACTACGATCCAGAAGTTTTAATAAATAAAGTTTCTTTCCAGCATTTGTATGATCTTTGTGCTCAGATATAATAATTCAGCCCATCAAATAATTTATTATTTTTTTCAGATGGAATTATTATACTGGGTATTATACTGAAATACATTTTCAATTTTTATTTAAATTTTTTTTAATCCATTTTCTATAGAATTAATGATTACAAAATCTTATTGCTGGTAATTTCATAGCAATTAGAATTGTATTAATTGACATTTTTTCAAACATATTTGAAGAATCGAAAAAAAACAGGTCACAACTGCAAAATTTTTCAAACATTTTTGAAGAATCGAAAAAAAACAGGTCACAACTGCAAAATTGCTGATTTAAAAATGATAGTTGTGAACTAACGTTAAAAATTTTGAAATGTTATTTTTTGCATAAGTTTTAACCCATAAAACGTTAAGGATAACTCTAAGGTATTTTAATTCTAATTTATCAAAATATAGCAAAATTCCTGCTAAAAATATTTTGCAGAGTTACGTTTGACCTATAAGCTTCTATAAGTAACTTCACGAAGTAACTTTACAGAAATTCGTTTGCTATGGCAAATTCTCTACGGCAAACGTATATAGAAATCTGTGATGGCAAATGTGACAACAACGCCGCCCTAGTGATTAAAATATAGACCTTCACATTTTTTTTTTTTTTTTTTTTTTTTATGTTGAGATTTATTAAAAATTTATTGGAAATTCGTACTGAATTAATTTTTTTTTTTTTTTTTTTTTGTTATCGGTAGAAGTGAAATGATCATATATCTTTATAGACCATGATAGTATAAAGCAGGGGTATTCAACCTTTTGGCTTGGGCCATATTTGAAGGAAAAAAATATCTCTAGCTGCACATAAAATATACCGTAAACTGGGGTGACTTAGGCCTATTAGGGTGGCTTTGGCCCAATTTTGGAAACGGCACAATACTTGATATCCGCCATTAAAAGCACTCTCATTGGGTGATCATAATGGTCATGTGCAAGAATCACATGTCCATTATGATCCAAAGAGACTGCTCAGTTACTAAGGACACGATCATAGTAATCTAATAATATCGGCCAGCTAACATGTCACGTGATCGTTGTAACCCAATGAGGTTGATCAAATAGCGTTGATCTTCCATCTTTGATTGTTATCAAGTAATTTACGCCAATCACAATATATAAAATCAATTTCTAATAATCATTACCTATCTGTTAAGGAATTTACGCAAAAAAATTTACAAACAAAAGTTATTTCATAAAAATCCATTCAGAAGTTCTTGCTTTATAACCGAACATACGCTCTCAGGCATTTCAGATTTATAATATATATAGATAAGTTGAAGATGGCATTTAATTGCCGAAAACGTTACTCTTAATAAAGTGTTTTAAAGGTTTTTAGGACTGCTTGTTAGTGCTTTGAAGTCTTTAATAATAAATAATGAGCCATACTTCACTGATCACAAAAATGTGACAATCGAGTAAGAATACATTATTACAGATTGTATATAAAAATATAATAGAATAACATGAGAACATCAAAATAGGATTAACACAACAATCTGGAAATTATAAAGTTCATTATAAGATATCACTCTTAAGATCTTTTTCCATGAAATTAAGTAACCCAAATAATCCTATTCAAGCCAAACATCCCCTAGTGGATTATTTTTGAATAACTGCCAAATTAATAATCATTTATTTTAATTTAGGCTAAGATGGTGCCATCTGTTATTTATCAATTATTAAATAACAGATGGCACCACCTTAGCCTAAATTTAAATAATTAATTATTAATTTGGCAGTTATTCAAAATTAATCTGCTAGGGGATGTTTGGCTTGATTAGGATTATTTGGATTGTATAAATCTCCTTAATAAATGTTGATTTATGATAAATTAAGTAACTTTTGATTGAATGAAAAAAATTATTAATTTATTGATAATTTAAATATTTTAAATAATGTAACTTTTTAAATGAGTAATAGTTTATTTTTAAATTTTTAGGTTACTTCAATTAATGGTGTATCAGTTGCTGCTTCATGGTCAGAAACAGGAAAGGTTTTCTTGTGGAATCTTTCTCATCCAATAGCAGCAGTTAATAGTCATGTCACAATGACAAGTTATGTCAGAAATAAGGAAGCACCAAAACCAATGTTTACTTTTTCTGGTCATCAATCAGAGGGCTATGCGATGGATTGGTCTCCTCTTAAAACAGGTTTGTTAAAATGCATAATATTTATACTTTAATATCTTAACATGTTTACTATTTATTTTCTTATTGTACGTAAAAATGAATAAAATGTCTATTTAATACTTTCTAAATTTCTATTTGAATCTTGAGCCCTTATGGAAAAATGGAAGTCAAGATTATTAATGATGATTAAAAAAATTATTTATAATGATGATGATAAAATTCATTTCCCATTTTGTGATTTTTTTATTAGGAACCAGAATTTGATAAATGGTTCATCATCATCCATTTTCAAGATATACATTTTCAGGTTGGATTTAAGCAGATATTGTTTTGGTCTGCATATGATGCTTTAAATTCTGCTTTATAAGATTATATGTTAAAAGATATACTTTGTTATTACAAAGCAATGAAGAATATTTTTTATTTTTAAAATACTCTTTTGGAATAATGCTAGTTTGTTCCTATAGCAACTGAATATAAATTTGCCCTTTTCAAAAAAATTGTTTTTAACAATTTGAAGTTGACAATAAATTGTATGCAAAGGAACAATTATCAATTATATAATAATAATAAACAATAACACATATTTGGATTGGTATTATTATTTTAAAATAGGAAAGAAATGTTCTAGTATATCATTTCTATTTTCTATTCTTGCACCATTTCCAGGCATTATTAATTATAGTGGGATCGATATTGTTAAGCGGTTTTTCCTTCTTATTCTTACTATTAAAAATGGTTACAGTCTCTGCAATTTTCCCTTTTCTGGGATTTTTGCTTAGCAAGTTATGGTAATGTAATATGGTAGCTAATTAATAATTTTTTCAGTAGGATATGCATTATTTTTTCAAATTAAAAATGAAATAACAATACTAAAAAAAAATTATAAAGTAGATATTAAGTTTTCAATTTATACAAATTTGAAATTTTAACTTAAGACATTTTTCAGAGTAATAAAAATTACAAATGAAATGTAACAAATTTTTTGACTTTTATTTTTTCAAACTGTAGCCCATGTTGAAAGTGACTTATGATTTTGATTTACTTGAATTCTTTATATAATTTTTTCCAATCATATTAAATGTGTGTATAATGATATGTGATATACATACAATGGGTCCTCATTTAATATTGGTTAGGTTCCTGGAAATCATGATATTAGCTGAAACCAGAAAACCTATAGATCTAATGTTATAAGTCAAGGTTATGTTGTTAGAATATTTTCTTTCTGGTTCTAGAATTAATACTATTTAGTAATTTTTGTCTTCTAGTCATTACTGTATTGTTCAATAATGGAATGAAATGAATGAAAAGCATGATTTAAATGCAAATTTTAATTTACACTTTGGGTTCAATTCTAGGTCTCATATGTTGTTATTCAAGAAGATTCCAGGCGTGTTGAACCCCATTCTTCAATCTTTCAGTTGATTTCACCATACATGTTGGACAATCTCTTTGGGGTTCTAAAAATGGCCTCTATCAAAAGTATCCATTAGTGGCTTAATCCAAACTAATATAACAAAGTTTCTAACAAATATAATTTTTTAATGCCATTTCCCAATTATGGGCTTACTACTACATAATGATATTCATTCCAGACCAAACGATAAACTGTCCACATCTGTGGTAGAGCCAGTAGGATTTTGTAGTAGGTGATTGATTCCTGGATAGCCAAAAACATGGGTCCAACTTTCATATCTAAAAAACTAGAGTTATGAGACTAGAAATTAAATGAGAACATTGTATGGTGAAAATGCATTACATTTCCATCTGATAACTCAGCCATTCAGTTGATTGGTCACCATTATTACAAAATCATTGATGGCAATCATCATAAGTACAGATTTTCATTGTAAATAATCAGTGTCATAAGTACAAATTGTTGTTAGTTTAGGACTTCCTGTATAATTTAATATTATGTTCTTAAACAATATTGGGGCTTGAATTGGCACTCATTTAAAATATGGTTGCCGTGTTTTATACAGCTACATTAATATATTCCAGCACATTTTTTTTCCTCATATGCAGGAACTGTAAGAAAATAGGACTTTATTCCATTTCACTGCCTTAAAAGCTTTAATATTTTAATTAATTATTTTTGCTTGCAATCTAGTAGCAAAACAATGTTAAGTGAGGAAACATTAAATGAGGATCTATTGTATATCATTATATTTTGTGTGTGTGTGTGTGTGTGTGTGTAAATATATGTAGACTTTAGTATAATAATAATAATCACAAATTTTATTTTTAGAATGGCAGAAATTATTTGTTATGATGACGTGTAAGTGTGTAAATATATGTAGACTTAAGTATAATAATAATAATAATCACAAATTTTATTTTTAGAATGGCAGAAATTATTTGTTATGATGACTTGCATAATTGAATAGAAATAATGCTATAATTTTATTTGATTTTCGTTAGGTGTTTTAGCAACAGGTGATTGCAACAAAAATATTCATTTATGGAAACCAGTAGAAGGTGGACAATGGCAAGTTGATCAGAGAGCTTATTCAGCACATACCCAATCTGTTGAAGATCTTCAGTGGTCTCCAAATGAAGCAAACGTATGTCTTAATTTTTTCATTTTCCTTAAAATTAAAAACTAGATAAAAAAAGGTATGATTATGAGTAGAAGCAGTGAATTAGAAGGTATGTATAAATCAAAAACAATAATTTAGATAAACTTCATTGAAATTAAATCTTTAAAAAAAAGAAAAAAATTAAATCAATGAACTTTAAAACATAATTTATACTATTATTATATTTATTGTCGATTAACACTTTTCATAAAATTTGGTAGTGTTGTTTTATCATTAAAGACATCTATAATCCAACTCTTCATCATTTGCACTCTAGTACTAATTTAAATATAGCAGACATTCAAACTTTTGAGGTACTCTCTTAATATAAATCATCTCTTGATTTATACAGACCTGTAGTTATAATGTATTTACAATAATGAAATCTACAATGTATTCTAAAATTTTAGAATGCACTGTAGGTTTTGTTACTGTGTGATTTTTCAATTGTTAAATATAAATTTTCTTATAAATGAAATGATTTTTTTCTGACATAAACACCAAAGAAGAGTACATAGAAACAAAAATACTATCTACATGTGTGTTTAGTGCTGTCATCTTATACTACCAATCCAACTTCTTAAATCTGTTTCTCATGGTGTGCTTTTTAGATTATTTGAATGAAATAATTTCCTAATTTAGGAAATGCTCTTCAATATAATATTAGAAATTTTGCCAGTAATTTAGGATTGTTTATACATTGTAGAGCAATTTAATCATTAATCTTTTGAAGATAATGAACATTCAAATCATTTAAAGATTTGAATGTAATTTATTACTGCATGCACATGATTTATTGCAATTGATAGATTATGTTCTAATTTTTACACATTTCAAAATTTATAGGACAGAAGCTCTGAATATACAGTGGTGGACAAAAGTATTGATACCCCCTCCATTTTTTTATTATTTTGGCAATTTAAAGGGCTGCAAAGAGGGCCCATGTCGATGCCTGCGCTATGAAAAATGGTTCAGACGTTCGAACGGACTGGCAAGTTGTCTGTGGCTCCAGGAAGAGGACAGCGGCCGATTGTTAAGTCACCCCAGTTTACGGTACTAATTCTAACAATAATTGTTAATTAAGCAAAAAATTAATAAATACTGTAATGTATAATTTATGACATCCATCATGACAATAAGGAAATAATTTCAGTTAAAAAAAAAAGAGAAAGTACATTTTGTTTGATTATGGACGTGAAGAAATGGAAAAGAAGATGTTTAGCATAAATGTTTGCTTTATGCCAGGGCTGAAATGCCATAGCACAATAATCGTTGACTTTTCGTTTAGAAATTTTTAAAAAATTATTGAGCAGATCAAGAAATTTTAATCACTGAAATAAGAAATATTTTAGGAAAATAGGAAATATGAATATCTATCTATGTAAATATATCTATCTATGCAAATATATGAATATCTATCTATGTAGATAGATATTTAAATAATAAGAACTTCATTACGTACATAAAAATCTCAATGTTTTAAGGAAGTTTACAATTTTATGTTGGCCGCATTCATTACAGCGCTGAGCCGCAGCTCTGGTATAAAGCATCGATGGTATAAAGTTATAACTCGTATATATAACTAACTAACAGTATATATATAACTCGTCAAAATCAATAATATAATGTTTTTAACATCGCTTTTCAATTACTAAGTGACAAAGCTATTTCAGGCTCTGCCACAGGCTATCCATCCCTAAGAATCAGCCGAATTGTAGAGGAGAATTCTTCATATAAATTTTTAAAGATGAGAACAGATTCAATCCTCAGACCTCTGGATGGAAAGCCGAAGTATTTCTACAAGGCCAATCCGACCGATCAGTTAAGTAATTCTTCTTCTTTCTGAGTTTTACGTCGCTTCCCATTTTTGTCAGACCTTAGACAACAGGGACTTAGAAGATGGAATTCATAGACTGATCCTATATAAATTTTTAAAGAAATAGGACTCATATTCCTCCCAGATCTTCTGGATGGAAAGCTGACAAGTTTTCACATAACCAATTTAGCCAATTTTTAAGCCACTTTCCAATAAGAAATGACTAAGTGCCGGGATCTTCCATAGTTCATCCATGGGCCATTCGTGTCCATATTGGAGTCGGCCACAAAATCAAGAATGGCATTTAACTACCAGGCCGGATTTCACTGAAAAGCTTCTGAAGTGTGAATTATATTCTCTAGGTCAGCGTTTCCCAAACTATGTTCTGCGTAAGATCAATAAGTTGTTCTGTAAAAAATTATGAAAATTAACATGTCTTATATGATTTAAATAAAAATACTGTGCCAAGTTGAAACTGGAGTCGCTAGTTTATTTTACACAATTACAATTTTATAATAAATGTTTGTTTTGCCTAATTTATTTATTATTGATATCTAGCTATACTATAAAATAACCAGTGTTCCGTAAAAATTTCAGAATTTGTGAAATGTTCCATCATAGAAAAAGTTTGGGAAACGCTGTTCTAGGTGATAACCTAACGCTTTATCGTGCAGACATCCATCCATCCAATACTTGCCGAAAACAGTGATCGGGCTATCCAGAAAATGAGGATAGGGACAATAGAACATGTCCCAATTTTAAAAATATCAAAGGATCCATTATTCAATCACGGTTCTCTTGTATCATTTTCCAATTTTCATTATAAAGAAAAATTATCAATAAAGTATATCACAATTGCTGAGAAGATGTTTATATAGTGTGTGTATATATATAATAAAAATAATAATAATAATAATAATAATGAAAACTGTATAGTTGATTATATTACAACTAACCAAAGGGTGAGTTCAGAAAATAATCCGGGAAATCTCCGTTGGAGAAGATAAGGAATGACATCACAAGCGTGGAGATTGCGAGACAACATGATTTGTTGAACGGCTGAAGATAACAAATTACATAATCTGACGATGTGACGTCATTCTTTAGCTTCTCCAACGAAGACCTCTCGGAGCATTTTCTGAACTCACTCAAAATAAAGTTGAATGGCTGGCCGGATGTAAGTGTGCTACACTTTCATCTTAAAGGATTTATACTCATTTCCCTAGTACAATATTTCCAGATTTTTTCGGAAGGAATCCTGGCTCATCTCATTCAATTCCAGTCTTCATTTGAAGACTAACCCACAATGAGTGTGGAATGATTATGGTTGATAGAGTGCCTTGCCGCTTAGTAATCTCTGATTGAAAAGCGGCGTAAAACAACTAAGAAACGAAATAAACTAAATTGAACATTATTCTAAATTTGATAAATTTGTTTATATTACTGATAAAATTTAATTTGTATTTTCTAAGCGACGGAGCAATTTCAGCACTCACTCAGGAATTGTTTTATATCCATACTGGATTCTTTTTTCTTTTGTTTTGTGCTGTTTCTAACTAGAGGTTACTGTCAACCGGATGGAAAGGTGCTGTGCTTCATCTTGGAGAATCCAGATTCAATTTCCATGTCCTATACCTTCAAATTTTTCAGGAATTTGGGCCCGGCCCATTGAATCACTCTCCACATGATGGCTGACACCCAAAGATATATGGACCGCCTGTGGTGGGCAATGGAAAATCCCTCTGCTTAGAACTCTCACAAAGTGAAAAGCAGTGTTAAATTTCTTGTGGATGTTGCTATCGGCAGGGTTGGATGCGTGGAAACTTTTCAGCTTTCGCCAAGAAGATCCGGATCAGATTCCTTTGAAAAATTATGCAGGAGTCCCCGTACTCTAAAATATGACTGATCTTCCACAGGACCGTATTTACTCCAATGATTATAAGTCAATAGATTGGGAATTTACAGGAGATTGCATCATCTGTTCGTAAAAAATGCCTATCTTGGACCGCTCACATCGTTTGGAGTCAGCTATCAGGTAAACATTGGATCTCTCGGGTAGTAACAATCCAACGCTTTGCTAACACGCGGTCATCCACTAGAGTTTATCACAGAAATTACTTGTTCTTTCGTATCATCCGATTATTATTGTCAGCAGACGCCACTTTCTATTTTCAGTCGATCACTAGGTAGCGGATCAAATATAGTCCGCTTACTTCTATGATATCAACGGGAACGTAGAGATAACGACGATCGGACTCTGACTCACCCGAAGAATTTTCCAACAAATGGGAGGTTGGCCCAATCATGGGTGATGGCCACCTTGTGATCATCATCAAAAATATCCCATGAGAGTTTTCACGGTAATTTAATTAAAAATCTCACACAACTCAATTACTAAGGACGGCCGTGTGGAAACGCTTCGACTTTCCACCCTGGAGGATCTGGGTTCGAATCTCAGGTCACACCTCTTGGAAATATTTATCATGGGGTCGGGATCCGACCCGTCCTGAGAAAAGTATGTCCAATTTAATTATTGGTTCAATTGAATAGGAGTTACAGTTTCCCAATAAATACATAAACTATACAAAAATCTTAAAAATGATCTTAAATAATTCACATATTTGAGATATTTTGTGTAACCTTCAAAATAATCTAAAATATCGTGTTGAATTTTGATTACACGTGACAGATATTCCTATAGCCAATTTGAACTTTCTAAATTTCCAAAGATTAGTTTTACTCGAGTTACAGCTGTGGTAACTTTGCAAATGTGTGGTGAATGAAAAAACCTAGCTATGATATTGCTTAATATTTTGGACCACCACCAATTTTCTCAAGTCGTTCAAAGATTAATTTTACTCGAGTTACAGCTGTGGTAACTTTGTAAATGTGTGGTGAATGAAAAAAACCTAGCTATGATATTGCTTAATATTTTGGACCACCACCAATTTTCTCAAGTCGAGAAATTTTTTTTTCAAGGAATTCTAAGTTCAATCTATTCTTATTCATCAACTGTTATAATATTTTGGCCAATTCATAGTGGACTTTAACTTAGATCAGATCCACCTAAAATGAAAAACAGTAAATCTTCAACTATTTTTTCAATAGTTAATGAATTGTTTCCCAAATTCAATTTTAATCCGAAATTTATATTTTTTTAAATAATAATTTACAAATATAAATAATATAAAGGATCAGTTTATTATTCTCAACAAATTAAAACATGTTTTTAATAACCTATCTGAAATTTTTTAATGTATAAAAGCAAAATTATAACAATCTATATAATTTACAAAAATTATGTATATTTTAATTTTATATTTGAATATAATAATTCCAGTAAAAATAAATTTCTGGAAAACTTCTTAGTTCAAAATTTTATTTTTATAGCATTTAAACAAACATTAGAAAAGCTAACCAGTTGATTAGAAAAGCATTATTTTTCATGATTTAATAATTTTTTTTAATTTTTATTAATGATATTTACTAAATATTCAAATAATTTATATTAGGAAAAACTTAAGTTTATATTTTAATAACTTTGTTTTATTTTTTTATGTATTCATTAACTTTTGTATTTCAAAGTAAACCAATATTTTTTTGTATTCTACAAGCTTCTTTATGAGGTGTCCTTTAATGGCAGATCAAAATCAAATTTTATGAAAATCTGCTAATTAGTTAAAAAAATTATTAGGTGGAGATAGGCAGACAGATATTGAACTGATCTTATAAGTCTTCATTTCCTTCTGAAAGTAGGCTAAAAAGGAATTTTTTCTGAAAGTCTGAATTTTTTTCACTTCCCTTCAATTTCATCAAAATCTGAGAAGCATTCTCAGTCCCAACCATTTTGAATTAGATTCTCAACCTATATTATGAACACTAATAAAACAAGTCTGAAAAATTACATTTATATCATTTAAAATTTATATTATTAAATCAGTAAAAATAAGAAACATATATTTATCTAAATAAATAGCCATGCAAGGCTAAAATGCAGTATGCATAAAATAATGAAATAAAGTTCTTATATAATTATGTCACAATTTGTCTAGTATTTCGAGATCCCAGGACATTATTTGGATTTCTCACACTAAGTTCTGACATCAATAGCAATTTTCTGTTACTGAAAACATAGGAAAGAGTTAATCTAATGGTCTGGAGCTAAAAATGAAAATGATGTTGGGAAAATCACACACAAACCACACAAACAAAACTAATTTCTGGATAATGATAAAATTAATGTTTATTTAAAAAAATAGTGAGAAATATGAATAAAATGCTTAAATTTTTCATGTAATTTAAACTAAAATAAAAAGAGAGGTTATCAAAATGTGCCTACACATGGCCTACATAAGAATTATCTGGAGAGAGAGATTTAAAATATGTAAAATATTTAAATAGAGATTTAATATAAAAAAATAAAAATTTGCCAAATGATATATTATTAAATCTAATATGTATCAAGCAAACAATAGTAATTACAAAATATTACAAGAGATTAATAATCAAACTATAACCAAATATGCCTAGACTTCACTTTGCATCATTTCAGTTTGCATTTTTTGAAAGTTGGGTCATAAAAGAATTAAGGTAATATTTCATCTTGAGTCATAAAATTCCTAAATTTTCCTTGTTCTGTGAATCATTTTTTATTTAGTACTACAGCAGCTTCCATTAT
Organism: Olivierus martensii; assembly: GCA_000484575.1. Taxonomy (NCBI): domain Eukaryota; kingdom Metazoa; phylum Arthropoda; class Arachnida; order Scorpiones; family Buthidae; genus Olivierus; species Olivierus martensii. The sequence continues at coordinate 18,997 of AYEL01065689.1, forward strand.
ATGGTTTTTCTATTACCATTCCCAATATATTTGCAAATATATACTTTTGAAGCTACAATATGTAAATACAAATTAAATCCATTTGCTTTAATATCCACTATTTTAACAAATCTGATAAAATTGTATTCCTGAAGTTTTCTTATGATTTTAATATAACCAAATACAACACAATATGGCATAATGAAAATTTTGCAGAACAACAGTTATATTAAATTGAAATAAATATTGTATATTCTTTTATAATCATACTGTTTTCTTATTTAATTTCAGATAAGCTGCCATAATTTACATGGGATGTACTATATCTGCCAGTGATCACTTTCAGATCTCATCACAGGCTGGTCAACATTCATGATGGTGTTAAGGTGTAAAGTTGAAAGATGTTCAAGAAGGCCAGGTATGGACCCTTCCTGAAATTTGATAGGCATGGGACAGGGATTTAAACCTGAATCCTGCAAGGTGATAAGTGATTGTTTTTCAATGCAGCCATCTGGCTCAACATTTAATTTAATGAATCTATAATGTTAACTAACTTGGTTTGGCTTTACATCATCATCATAGCAAATAGCAAGAGAGATATAACCATTGTTACACTTTTTATTCTTTATAGAGCAGAAGTGGCAAACACATTGACCAAGGTCTACTAGTCGACCAGCAAGCTGTGAGAGGTAGCCTGCAGTGGTCTGTCATATTTTCTGTATCGAAAATTGCAACTGTTGTTTGAAATCACTAGCAGTCTACTTTATGAACTATCTATAGTCTATAAAGTAGATCGCTAATGATTTCTGAAATGAAAAGTACCCTCAAACGTAAAAGCATTGGTCACCATTGTTATAGAGTACAGCAAGACCTCGTTTAATGCTGTTTCAATATAACGCATTTTTTTTTAATTCTTTATTTTTTATTAATTCACTTTGGCCCAGATTTTCAAACTGTTATACTCACGTAAATCAGAAATCGCACGAATTTATTGCTTTGATTCTCCTATGGCCTCTCACATTGCATTTGATTTCAGTGCAGTGCAGTACATACGAAAGTCTGCTGCGGTCAGAGTTCATATTCGGTCATCAATGTTATTTTACAATAATAAAAATAACAATTATCCCATACAGTCATCAATGTTATTTTACAGTAATAAAAATAACAATTATCTCATTTTAGTTGTTTTAATCTTAATGGTGCCACTTTGAACTATAGTTTGATACGGTCAAAGTGACTTACTCTGCCACTTCGAACTATAGTTCCTTGGAGTTAATCTTTTCTTTCATCGATATTTTTATCAAAACAAGTTTAGCCACTATTACAGAAATTATGGATCAGTTTATACAAAATGATCCAAATTTTGATAGAGGTTCAAAGGCAAGACAAAGTGTCATGGATGCAATATCTCGTTGTTGACAATGGCTTGTTGAACAAAAAGGGAAAAGGCAAACAACGTTATATGACTTCCTAATGAAAAAACAAAGAGTGTCAAATGAGGAAAAGCCTTCCTCATCATCAACATAAATCATTTACTCGAATATTTTTGATTTTTCATGAATGATTTATGAATACAAATCAATATTAGCAATTAAAAAAAATGTCTAATTAATGTAATACAATAGTAATAATACATGTTACAAAATAAAATTAAAAAGAAATAGTATGCATATTTTTTTTATTCACTATCCTGTTTCATCTATCCCATTATTTAGGTGTTAATATGACCTCGTTTAATGCTGTTTTGTTTAACACTGTTTCATTTAGCGCTTTGTTTCTTTGGAACGTATCCCCCGCATTAAATGGGGTCTTACTGTATTCATAGGAATATTCTTTTTTATTCAATATGAGTACAGTGTGTCATTCAGTCATTGCTCCCAGTATGAAGTAACAGTACTGTATATACTGCAGATGCAACTTGCACATTTTCTATTTATTAAAAATAATTGTGTAAGTTCCCTAGTTTTCATATTTTAATGGTTTCTTATGGAAATTCTATTTTGATTTGTGTCATTTCAGTATGAATTATTTTTTTTTAAAAACACATCTCTGATATAAAGTGAGGTCTGGGTGTATCAGTATTAAATATATAGTTTAGAACAGATGGAATCACATTGGCTAAATTTAATTTAATCTTTTATTTTTCAGTTATTTCTAAATTAATTTGTAATGCTAAGATTATTTGGTTATTGTTTGATTAACTCTAATAATATAATATATATTATTATTAATATCTAATAAGATTATATTAACTCACCAGTTCAACAGTAATATTTCCATATTGTCTTTGTTCACCTTCTTCTGGCCAATAACATTCACATTTATACTAGAATTAAATAAAAGATTAATTCAAACAACATGATGTTTGCAATTAAAATAACATGACATTGGCAAAATGTTTTAAAAAATTCAATTTTATTTTTTATTTTTTTGAAATTTTAAAATATAGCCTAAATTATTATAAATTACAATTTTTTGAAAATGATTAAGCAGAATTATTTTATGTGATTTTATCTATAATAATTCCAGCAGAACTGTTTTATAATAGAAATTAATGTGATACAATACTTGCCAACTGTGAGTGCATATACTGTATTGGATTAGTAGCAACACAATATGTCATAATTTAGATTATTTTTCAATATGAAAAATATTGAAAAAATTTATTTATTTAATTTTATTTTTTTATAATAATTTGTTGTATGAGGACTCAGATGCTGATTTAGAAGAGGTATCATCCATTACATCTACCATCTCTGTACCATCCATTACATTACTAATGCCACATTTCTTAAATGATTTAACCACTGTCTCTATTTTCACAGCATCCCATGAAGCTGACCCATTCTCACAAACGTGAGAAATGCAGGCATAGCTGTGATCGTCGATGAAAGCACATGCGCATTCATTGAACTCTACGTAACTAATATCCCACACTCTGCAAGGAAACAAGAAAGAAATCGCATAATTCCGAATAGAGGAAATTTCCAGAAATGAATGTAATCAAAAACTGAGTATGGGAGTAAAAGACGCACCCCGTTTTTCAGACCTATTTTCGATGAAAAAAAATGCGTCTTATACGCCGGCAAATACGGTAATTATTAGGCAAAATTTCTTAATTAAAAAGATAAACTTCTTTAGTAATAAAGAAGATCAGTGTCAGCTCTGATATATGAGGCACCTTTGTGCAGAAACCATGGGCAGAAACTGATTTCGCGCCCCTGCAGTTAATGTAATTATTAGGCAAAATTTCTTTTATTACTAACGAAGTTTATCTTATTAATTAAGAAGATCAGTGCCGGCTCTGATATATGAGGCACCTTTGTGCAGAAACTATGGGCAGAAATTGATTTCGTGGCCCTGCAATAAATTATTTAGTTTTCGAAACTACATTATTATTTTACAATATGATTTCTGTATTAAATATTTATACGCTAATGTCATTTTTTCAATTTTGGAAATTAGGTTGTAGAAACAAATTTTTAATGTAAAATATTAATTACTTTTTAAAAATTAAATTTTTTCTAATCATTTTTTGCGCCCCCTTGCGTGCCTTTGTGCGGTCCACAACCTGTACACCTATTTCCGCCGGTCCTGAAGATATTTATAAAAATTAATTACGGAATTTTCGGAATAATTGGAAAGAAAAAATTACAAATTATCTGGAACAAAATATCACTGACCACGAGAAAACAATTTTGGAAATTAGGTTATAGAAACAAATTTTTAATGTAAAATAATTACTTTTAAAAAATTAATTTTTTTTTTCGTGAATTTTTTCCAATCATTTTTTCCACCCCCCTATAATTTAGTGCCTTTGTGCAGTCCACAACCTGCACACCCATTTCTTTTGGTCCCGAAGAAGATATTTCTTTATAAAAATTAATTACGGAATTTTCGGGATAATTGGAAAGAAAAAATTACAAATTATCTGGAACAAAATATCACTGACCACGAGAAAATACATTTTTCTAAATAAACTCCAATTGAATTCAAAGATTCGTCTTGAATCTTAATTGTTGTGATTCCATATGCTGATTTCAGTGGGAACTTCTTCGCTATTCAAATAGAAAATCATGATCACTTAATTTGAGTCGTTCTGGAAATTAAAGCATGTTCGCCAATTTGACGCATTGATTAGTCTTCTCCCAATCATTTTCTTGACGATTAATTTAGGGCTGTTGGATAATCAGTCTGCTGCTGCCTTATTTCTTAGCAACATTACAATTTTTCTGCATTTTATATCCAATTAATTAGGAGCATTGTGATTCCATATGCTGATTTCAGTGGGAATTTCTCACTATTCAAATAGAAAATCATGATCACTTGATTTGAGTCATTCTGAGAATTAAAGCATGTTCACCAAGTTGACACATTCATTGGTCAACTCCCAATCATTTTTGCGACGATTAATTTAGGGCTGTTAGATAATCAGTCTGCTATTGCCTTATTTCTTAGCAACATTACAATTTTTCTGCATTTTATATCCAATTAATTAAGAGCAATTCCAGAAGTTTCTATTGAATTTAATTCCATACTCCATTCTGACTAAAGCTTTTCGCCAGGGATGTTGAAAGACATTACTGGGCCCAGGGAAAAATTTACATGAACTCCAAGTAATTTTCAAGTTATAAGATTGGGCAATTTATTACCCCGTTTCAGAATTATTAGTCACTCTGACTAAAGCTTTTCGTCAGGGGTATTGAAAGACGTTGGTAGGCCCGGGGGAAAAATTTACATGGGCTCCAAGTAATTTTCAAGTTATAAGGTTGGGCAATTTATTACCCCGTATCGGAATTATCAGTCCTCCTACGGTTAATTAACATGCAAAAAAAATTGTGGAATGATATCCAGGCTCCTGTGAATCCTGGGCCCAGCGAATTTTACTCCATCATCCCCCTCCTCTGATCAGCCCTGCTTTTCGCTGCTCGTTTGAAAATGTATCTGCTTTGAGGAACGCTTAATCTTTCTTGACGTTATTAGACATACTATCCATTGGCAGAATACAGTTTAGAAAGAGAAAATTCAGTTGTTTTCTCGTGCAAAAGTATGATGTGACAACATGGCAAATTTGAAGTCATTCAGATACATTACTGTGAGTATAACTGCAATGCCCGCAAACATAGTACCAAACGAAAGAGACAACCTTTAAGTCAAAGTTCATAAAAGAATTGGAGGTGAAATCGGTACCTTTTTATACGAATATTTAACACGACGGAACCGATAACTGCGTATTTAATTACGTGTCCGTACGGTGAATTGTTAACTCTATCTTCTTTTTTTTGTCAACAGATGATGCCACTTTCCACTCAGTAAGAGTACTAAGTGGCGGGACGAAACCCTTCTACAGGCTGCCCACACCTGCGGAGGGGTCAGCCGGATTGTGGAGGATGGGGATCAACGGACCTGGCCCGGATCCTATGATAAATATTTTCAAGGGGTGGACCCGAGATTCGAACCCGGGTCCTCCAGCGTGGAAAGCCGAAGCGTTTCCACGCGGCCAATCCAGCCGACTGTTAACTCTCTTAAATAGTCATTAATATAGCAATCTATCTCGACTATAACACTAATTTAACTCCTGTTTTTTTTTATCGTTGGCTTATTGATTGATCTCTTTCGTTAGGTACTACTTTTACCGGACTTTACAAAGTTAAAATTTATTCCATCGCGCGGCTCGAAATCATCTTGCACGCACGTTATTTTATGTATTTTTCGTATCTATTACTCTTCTTTTATTGTTTTATTATTTACTATTTAGTCTAACCGATGCACACACGTGATCTACACATGCTTATTTGTTATTCATATAAATGATCGTTGGCTATAGTATCCATTGCGAATGTTTTCACCAATACAACAGCCTAATTTTGACACGTGACTATAGATTGATAAACATTTTGACCAACTGAGATATCTTGTAGAAAAATTTAAGGATGAACGTATTTTGATATTTCGATTACAGACATGAGTTGTCAACCAGGCGAATGGATAAGGAGACATCTGTAATCGGACCGATTGACGATAAACTACTCACTCATCTCCGCTGAATTTCCCTAAAATAATTTGATAAAACTATTTAGTGGTAAATAGCAGATTAGAAAGGAAATATTCAGTTTTATTTTCACTCGCGAGAAACAGCGCGTGAAACAAATGTCACTAATAAAAAATACAGATACATTAAAATGGAAGATGTTTGTAAAATTTATTGATTTTTGTGTTATGTTAATTAATATATATCCTTCTTAACTATTAATTAATGCATAATTATCGCCTGAAAGATAAGACCTAACTTAACCTACCAGAAAGCCCACCTTTCAGGCGGACAGATCGCGTCATCTATGGAATAAGTTATAAAATTATGCCGATATTTGAATTTTTCGAAATTTTTTATAACGGTTATTTTAAAAATATATTTAAACAGTCAAAAACTATAAGTTCAGCTCATAGAAACTCAAATCAAAAATATTTATAAAATTTCTTTGCATAATCTTCGAGCTATTTCAGTCTAAAGTTGTACGTGACACTAATGAGGATAAAAAAAATTAATATATAGATTACATATTATAAACTTTTATAATTTGTTGTTTTCTTGGAAATAAAGAGCTAGTTAAGAACCTAATACCTGTGTACCTATGTACCTGAAATTAGATTTGGGAATCTAGGTACCCCGACCAGGGCCGGCTCCAAGCAGCCTGCAAGGCCTTCGGCGCAGGCGGGCGCCGACTTCAAGGGGTTTATTTAAGTATTATAAATATCAATAATATTAAAGTATAAAAATCAACTTTTTATTTTTTGCTGGAGATTACTGAAGGATAAAAGTTCCGAGTATACTCAGTATAGTCATTGTTTTAACATATACTAAAAAGAATTCCGATTATTCATACGTATAACTATGGAATTATACGATTGAATTCAACTTTCTTTTAGGTCACGGTTAGGATAGTTTTAATTAAGTCGCCATATCGTACATGGAATATATTTTATTGTACTATATCTGGATGCCGGAACTTACAGAGCACATCACAAACTGACAAATAATCATGGGAATTGGGGCGTGAAAGATGGATTTAACGGAACGGGTCTGGACCCCTTTTGAAAAAATGAAAGTGTGGGACTTGGGAATTGAATCCAATCTCATACCTCCAGTTCCTCCAGGACGGAAGCACAACACTTTGCCACTGACCATCCCACGATATATTGGTATCCGGGTGCTCGGAATTTGGAAGCCTTTTGAGTGCCTGGATTATTTGACCGAATATCGAGTTTCATATACTCTGTTGAAATTTTCGCGCGTATATGATCACTATTCAGAACACTAGCTTTCCTATAAGGCTCCCACCTCAGAAATGAACTCCTTTATGGAGGAAACTTTCCGAAAAAATTTCAAAATCAGCATTGAATAAGAATCTTACAGGAAAATCATTCCAGATTTTGTGATTCGTGCTTTTGGAGAAGCATATGATCCTCTCTACTGATGTTCTATAGAGAGCATCCTAAGCTTCTTGCCGTGTGCGCATTCGCACCATGGATGTATTATATAAATTGGATATACTGCTCAATGCTAGAAAAATAAAACCGTCGACACGTTGTAATTTTCGTCCTCAAACATGGAGGATGGGAACATAAATTCGACGATATAGCAAATTGACTTTGATTTGGCGGCTAGAAGTATCCCATTTATATTAATAAGTGTGATGACCAGATCCAAATAATTAATAAAAATAATGTAATGCCCTAATATCGAGGCCAGTCTATGATGGGCTCTATAAATGGCCGCCGCCAGATACAGTATATCTTTCGTGAGATATGGCGCTTAACCTACCTAACCCAATATCGAGTTTTATACCACGTGACCCTAGAGCTTCAGCGGCTTCGTTTTTGCTGTCAACTGGCCATTAGAGAGCAGTCAATCCAGTTTATATAATACATCCATGGTTCGCGCACACGGCGACCAGGCTCAGGATCAGTGACATAACCAGCTATTTTTTTTTGGGTGGGCCACACCAATGTGAATGAACATTCTCCTGTATGCGCTTTATTAAATCGCATTTACGTAACAGAATGCTTGATGATCGATTAACCAACAGGGGCTTTCCAGTTGTGTGCACGTCTTAGTGTTTGTGAGTTCTTCTGTGGTAAGGGTAGTATAGGGCATTTCTGGTACGTCTAATGTGCGTGTCTCCTCTTCTAATCCAGCTTGCAATCCAGCTGGCTCTCTGGTTGTGTGTGACTGGCATTGCCCACAGGGCAGACCAGAAGCTAGTGAGTGATTGTTGTGTAGATATTTGTGTTTGTTTAGGCTCTTTAGTGTTTGTTTCTGTAAAATGTCTTTTCGTTGTTTGTGAATAATGTGTTGTCCTGTTTATGTGCTAAACTGGTTTTGTATCGTTTCAGGTGTTGTGATTTTGCTGTAATGTTTTTATTGTGTCTATGTATTCTTTAATGTGTATGTTGTGGTTTTCATGGTGTGTGTGTGTTTTTAGTTTTCTGAAAATCTTTTTCTAATAGATTGAGTTTTGTGGATGTGTTGTTTTTTGTGTATTGAGTGAGTCTACCTAGACATTCTGATTTCATTTATTTGTTTTTCAAGTCGCTTTTGCCAGGCAGGCTTTAAGTGATGTCTTGTGTTTGTGCCCAGCTTAGTAAGACCTAGGTGTGTAGTGACAGTGACAGCAGCTGCATAAATAACTGTGTATTTCTGAGTGTTGTTTCTGCATTAATAAACTTTGTATGAACACACACATTTTACCAATGTAGTGTATTGTTCGACTGTTGTGAGTTGTGAAGTTTAGGAATGCGTGGACGTTGCAATGCTCAGGATGCTCACACCTTCACTCATTCGCTGGCCCCAACATTTCCTAACAGTCTCATCATAACGGCCTAGGTGCCGAGAAATTCATCGATACTACCATCCAGCTTCTCATATTCCAATAATCCGGTTCCTTTCATGCACTGTTAACTGGGCGAATTCTCTTCGATTGTGTCGTAACGGCATATCTAGTGATTAAATATCCCTCCACAACAACTAAATTACAGACAAGTAGCCTCCGAAAGCCTTTTATATGGCAACAGAGGAAGCACTTTTATGCTCTATGATGGAAAGTCCGTTCATTTAATTACGTCGCAACTCTAATCATTTGCTTATCTACTTGATATATAAATTGCATGTCGAGTTTTGCAGCAAAGAGACAATTCCTTCTTGGTAGGTGATTTTTTCTTTTGAAAATGTGTATATATATACAGTATAGTATTTTAGAATTACATCGGGGTCAGCCGGATGGCCGCAGTGGAAACATGCTGCGCTTCCACCCGAGGATTCAGATTCAATTCCCGGATTCCACACCTTCAGTTTTCTCAGGACGAATGTAGGTCAGGCAAGTAGAATATCCCCCACTAACCCACCAACACATTTTTAATTCTTAGTTATTATATCCACTGGAACGGAATTTCAGTTATTTCGCCGAATCTCGATGGAAAAAGTTTTGCGATTACCACTTCAGAGCCCAACTCAGGATAGTCAATACTCATGATGGTGACTGCTAGAGGGTTAGTTTAATGAGGCCTGTCTGAAGTCTTTCAGATGAAAAATTGATGTACTATCCAGACTATCAAAGTGGAAGTCTCATTTCCACGAGGCCGGCACGGAAGTTTGGCATCTTTTAAATTCCGAAACAAGACTAAAAATATTTTAGTGAGATTTTTTATTTTATAAAAGTGTAAAAATAGAAATCCAAATCAATTAGACAACAGCGCTTCTCAAACTTTTTTCACTCATGACCCCATTTCTCATTACATTTTTCACGACCCCAGGTATTAAATATGAAATAAAATATACAAGTACATAAATCATTTACACACACTTATTAAGATGAACACAATCAACCAACTACACTGAAAATTCATATGTTGTCATACGTTAAATATTGGGCGTTTGTGAAATTACATATAAACTGAAATTCAAGTGTTTGAATTTAATTTTTGCGACTCCAGCATTTCGCTTCGCGATCCCATTTGGGGTCGCGACCCATAGTTTGAGAAGCGCTGAATTAGAGCAATCCTAAACTACTGGGAAAACACTATAATTAGTTAAAACAACATTAATATATCTAACGTATACTTGCATGACTACTAGCGCACATTATTTAAATGAAATGCTATAATTCGAAAATAACTCAATCGGATTGTTACAATAATTACAGTAACGGAACATGAAATTTCTTAATAAATAAGATTGGCAATTTCTATATCTAATATGATCAGAATTATTTATATAAATTTGCCATATGACGAATATAAATAAGCGCCATATGAACGAAAATAGTACCGATCGAAATATGACGAAGAGTAAACTTTCCAAAAGGACTGCATTCTAGCTGGTGCAAATGTCGAGAAAATGAACTATGAAATTATAGTATTTCTCCACACGTAGTATCAAAACCAGTGCGCGCCGCCATTTTGAAAACTTGTCTTTAAAGCCGAGATAGTTTTCGAATGTATTTTTAATACAACGGAATTGTCGATTCATATTGTAATCAATCGGTAAGCGGCAAATCTTTAATTCTCTAATGTACAATTTTTTGGACTGAATCTTCAAAACAACGGAATTACCGATTCGCTCTTTTAGTCATCAGACGGCGGAGATATCTTCAGTTTCAATACTTTAATTTCACCTTTCGGAAAAAACTATACATTGGAGAATTAAAGATTCGCCCACACCAATTAACGATTAAAACACGAATCGATAATTCTGATGTATTAAAGATTCATTCCAAAAACTATTGCATCTCGTATTTCAAAATGGCGGCGCGCACCGGTTTAGGTATGATGTATGGAGAAATACTACCTGGTATTTCATCGTCCATTTTCTCGACGTCTGTACCAGAGAGAAGTGTAGGCCTTTTGGAAAGTTTTCTCTATTCGTCATCTTTTGATCGGTACTATTCTCGTTCATATGGCACTATACCCTTTTCAAAGAAAAAAGAACTTTCAAGATTAAATTCGATGATCGACGAGTCTTTTCAGTTTGGATTAACGATAAGTGATACGATGTAAAACGGATCGCAGTAGAGAATTTATTACCATTTTCGACTCGATATTGAATAAAAACAGTATCCAGATTAAAATATTTCAATTTTTACCTTATAAATGCTAAAATTAATTATAATTTGAAAATTTATTTAAAAAATTTCCTTCAGTTACAATTCATTTAATTGTTGATACAGAAATACCAGTAGCTAGTGAAGTTTCATTAAAAATGTCACTTCGAATAGATTTCTGCCTTCCAAAATACTTATATACGTTTAAAATAATATTTCTAGCTTAACTGTGCAATGTTTCTCCTCGCTTACAAACTATACTATCCGCCATTACTGCTAAATATTAAAGGACGGTGACATCATTCGTTGTATTTATTTAATTTTAAGCGATTAGAGATTTAGTTTAATATTTAATAGCACAACCATGAAATATGAAGTATTAATTCAACAATTTTTTAAAAGATAATAAACATTTCAAATTGTTACCGATGATAAAAGGTAAACTGTTATTGGATGAACGAAACAAACCGGCTATTCTATTGGATGACTTGACCTTTGTAATCCATAAGCTCTACCATATTAGGCAGGTCATCTTTCTTTGAAAAGGATGTAATGTAAAATTGTACCATATACGTTTTAAATGAAATATTATTCAACTACCACGAATGGAAATTTTAATTAGGTAGGATTCTAGTTTAACCATAGCACGCTGCTGATTGGGGCGGTGAATCTTTAATACAACGGAATTGTCGATTCGTATTTTATACATCAGTCGGTGGGCGGCGAATCTTCAATTACAATCAGCAGCGTGCTATGGTTAAACTAGAATCCTACCTTTAATTAATAATCCGGAATATTTTAAATTATTCATATTCAGGTTCAATAAATAAATACATTAATAGGAGTTCAATTGGTGCTGTTAAAAAGATTGCATGTAAACAAAATACTTTTTACAAAAATATTTTATTTCATTACTTAAAATAATAAATAATGACCAAACATTTATTGATTTTTATAAATTGACTTTCTTTCAGAAAATTAAAAAGTATGCTTGGTAATTTGTTCTCTATATTTGGCCAAGATGGCTACAGTATCATATAAAAAAGAGGATTATCTGAAGAATTAACAAAAGATTTTGCCGGTTTATTTTACATGAATAGATGGCGAATAAATTAATACTTGATAACAACAGCATTGACATAAGTATCTCAGATTTACGAACATAAACGGATTACAAAACCATGTTTATTCAAAAAATTTACAAGAAATGAAATTAATTTGTTGCATCTTTTGTTCAAATGAGAAATTTGGCTTGTAGTTGAATGGCAGTTTTGCATTAATAACGAATTTATATCAGACTGGATCATATATGAAGTTTTTTGATAAAGGTGTAATAGTAAATCAACTCCTTACAATATTCATAGGCCTGAAAAATTAACATTACCAATGCACCTAGCCGGAAAACTAACACATTTATTTTCTTTGAATATTAATTATCGATTTTAAAATCGAATTCAGAATTTATGAAGCATTATTATTTATGCACATATCCGAGAATGGATACTAATAAATATTTTATCTGGTTAACTATAACATTTTAACTACTGTATTTTATTCAAAATAAAACTTAATCATGCATTTAAAAATGGCAACATAAGCACCAAATTGAATATTTTGGGCTTTGTTCTATGTCTATATATTTTCTGCTTTAAAATTTTATGACTTATTAACTGTCACTAATGTGACAGTTAATAAGTCATAAAATTAATAATTAATAATTGTTATTAACTGTCACTAATGTGACAGTTAATAACAATTAACAAATATCACATTAGTGACATTTGTTAAAATATGAAATGTCAACTATTTAATGATTTTGGTTAAGTGGTAGCTGTAGATATAATGTGAAATTCTAAAAATACAAATTTATCTAAAATGGAAGAAAATTAGTAAGAAATCTGCAAATAAGAAGCAAAGAGAGCAACTGCAATAATAAAAATTACATACAGCATATTTAATTGTTTGATTATAAGCTAATAAAACTATTTCAAAGCTATTTTTGATTAATCTAATTATTTATTATATTAAAGCAAAAAACAGAATATATGCTTAATAATGTGTGACAGAACTGCTAAAACATCTGTCTTAAATGTAATAAGATTTGGCACTTCATCAAATACATATGAGAAAAGTATTTGTGCAAGTTTAGATGAATAGAGATTTTTTGTTTGCAGGCACAATGAATTAGCATTATAAGCTTACTATGATGAGGCTAGTTAAGTAAAATTACATTTGTCATTTCGTCTGAAAAATTTTTGAATCTCATAACTGCCATTTTCCTAATTTCAAAATTATTATTATTGAATTATTAGAAAAAAATACAGCACTAACAAAAATTCATATTTAAAATGATAAATTTTGGAGAGACTACACAAGAATAAGAATTTCACAATTAAATTATTTTTTAAAAGAATTAGCTTTGTGTTTATGTAGTGTGTATTATAACAGAGTTCTTTTATGCTTTTTTTCTTTGTAAATTTGTCTTTTTTTATTGCACTTTTTTATTGCAATAGTTTAGACAATTCCAAATATCTACATATAAAATTAATCTATAAAATCTTAAAAAGCATAATACAAGTAATCATGGTTTTAGATATATTCATTTCAGCTAATAATGCCTTCTTCAGTCTCAATTCTATGTTAACTTGTATTTACAAAAATTTACAACTCATATAAAAATTAAAATGCCACTTTCCATTAATTTTCTTCTTCATAATCTGACACTAAAATCCATTTTACACAACAATAATTCTATTCTTTCTAGAAACTTATATTACAAAGATCCAATATAAGGAAATTAAATAGCACATTTAGCAGTATTAAAGATAGATCTAAAACTTTTATTTAGAACAATTCCGTTGTAGTTCTTTTAGCCATTGTTCTCTATGAAAAGCTGATGATGATATTTATAATATCGAAAACGTTTCTAAATAAAATTTTAGATCTATCTTTAATACTGCTAAATGTGCTATTTAATTTCCTTATATTGTTATAGTAAATAAGCAGGTAAAAAGTTGAACTTTTAAGTTTACAAAGATCCATTTTTTCATCAAGTAAATTTTTGTAAAGAATACAAGTTAAATAGAATTGAGACTGAAGATGGCATTATTAACTGAAATGCATATCTAAACCATGATTGCTTGTACAGTGGTACCTCGGATCACGAACAAATCGGTCTACGAACACCATTTGCGAACAAATTTTGCTTCGCTTCCAAATCAGTCTACGAACACCATTTGCAAACAAATTTTGCTTCGCTTTACGAACGATGATTCACGAACACATACGCACACAGTGCATGAAGCACATGTGACTCGCGCTCACGGTCTACGAACACTATTTGCGAACAAATTTTGCTTCGCTTTACGAACGATGCTTCGTTCACGAACACGCGCGATTGAGTGTAGAACACACGTGACCCGCGGCGCACAAAACCCTGCGCATAGCCTCGCTCCAGCAGCACGTACTGCGGCGCACAAAACCCTGCGTACAGCCTCGCCCCCAGCAGCAATCCAGTTGGCCCACAAAACCCTGCGCACAGCCTCGCCCCCAGCAGCAATCCAGTTATTCACGAACACACACGTACGGAATGCATGGAGCGCACGTGACTCGCGGAGCACGAAACCCTGCGCACAGCCTCCTCCCCAGCAGCAATCCAGTTCACCCAGCTCATATGGGTACAGTAAAGTTCCAACAAGTGTTTATGTTAATAGGAATAATGTGAAAGAAATGTTAAATTTTGAAAGAAATTTATAGAGGAAAAAAGCTACAAAAATTACAACTAGATGGTATATTGCAGTATATATGTACCTGTGTTTCAATAGTTAGACTGTAAATCTGTTACAGTATCATCTTAAATAGGGGTCAGAGTGAGTTCCTTCATGCTCAACAATATATTGATATTTAAAACCACTAATAAGTTCTCCACATATTATGTGGAGAACTTATATAACTTATATTTTATTTATTATATATTAATAAGTTCTCCACCAATAAGTTCTCCACATATTATTCTAAAAATTTTTTCTTAATTTCTAAAATAAAACGTTTGAAGTAAATTACTCAGCTGCTTGTCAGTGCTTTAAAATATAATAGTATTAATTTTGAAAATATAAAATGTACATTTGATAATATTGCTTTTAAAACTAATAAAGGTTTTATCATCTCAGTACCTTATATTTTGACTCAGACCACAGTTTTGTTTTACAATGACAGGAAAACCTTATCATTGAAAGTTTTAAGAAATACTTAATATTTTCTTTATATTTTGTTACATAATACTTTTAAGAACACAGGTTTGTATATATTGAGAATTTTTGTATTATAATGTATATTTTAAACTAATATTTATGAAGAACAAAACAGATATTTAAGTTTCAAAAAACTTTATAAAAATATTTATTTTCAGTCATCTGAAATTGTGAAGACACCAACTCCATCTCCTAATCTGACTAGAAAAAATTTTAATTTATCTCCACAAAAACCAACAGCTATTGATAATTCTTTGCTCATTGTGCCAAATACTTTAAAAGTAAGTAAATATTTTAAAATATGAATGATATTTATAATCAATTTAACTATTTCATTTGTAGATTTATGTTTGCATTAAAATGATTTTAAAACTTAGATTTGAATCAGGTACAAACAAAAAATTGGTTTATGGATGATATTCTACAGAATTATAAATGAAATCACTATAAAAAAATAATCAATTTTGATTTAAATGTCAGTCATAAAGAAAAAAAATCACTTTAATCAAATTTAATTAATTAATCAGCTTTTTTAATTTATTTTGCCTTTATCAGGTCTTTCCAAAACTAATATCCTTTTTTATACTGTACTTCTTCAGACACCAGAGTTGCAGAGTTGGAAGGCAAATGATCCGACTCCACGTTTTAAAAAATATCCGACTCCGACTCCCTAAAATTTGTAAGGTCCGATTCCGACTCCCGACTCTAAGCAGTTCAAAAATTCGACTCCGACTCCACTCAAAAATCTCTGACTCTGCAACCTAGGATTGGTGGTGCAGCATGGCCCAGGTGGCCCTTGTGCCATTAATTCTTACTAAACAAACAAGCAACCTAGGATTGCAGAATCGGATGGCAAATGATCCAACTCAGACTCCATCTTTTAAAAAAAATCCAACTCCGACTCCCTAAAATTTTTAAGGTACGACTCTGACTCCACCCAAAAACTTCCAACTCCTGATTCTGACTCTGCAACCCTTGTCTAAACATGAATTTTTAAAGCTTTCACAATGTTGGAAGAATATTATTGATTCAAATGGAAAATATAAATTTTTATCTTTTATATCCTTTCAAATCTTAATGTTATATATGACATTACTTTTGGGATGACCTGATAAAATTATTGGTTTGTTTATTTCTTTTCTGATACTATGAAATGAAATAAAAGACTATATGAATTAGGTTTGTTGACTTTTTATTTCAACATAATATCTGGCATAAATATTATCTTGTTTGTATAAAATTCGATATTTTGTAGTAACCTAATAGAGAACTAAATTTATTTAAATTAATTAGTTTGGTGCATTATTATAGATGCAAAAAATGAACAGTCAATAATACACCTACTTGAAACAATTCAAAATACAAGTACACTTTTAGCAAGAAGTTTTTTATGAAAATAACTGTTAAAGTTTAAGAAAGCTTTTTAAATTTACAATTTAAGAAAGCTGCTATCAGTCCCAAAAAACAAACGAATTGAATAGAATATACAGAATGGAACATTGATAGTTCAGTTCCATATTTTAAAAATTTAAATACATAATCAAAAAATAGAATTACATAAAACATATGGCTTTAAATATAAAAATACAACACATATTAAAGATTTATATTTTATAAGAGATAAATTTTGAAAATAAGAAAATTTATAAACATAATAAAATGACTTTATAACATAGTGGTTACAATTTTAAATAGATATTACTAATTAAAGATAAAATATTAATATTTTATTATTAAATTATTATTTTTTTTATTTTTTAAGTTCTATACTCCAGATCTATGACAAAATAAGTTTTCTGAAACATTTCAAACAAACAAAATAAATAAGTTTTCTGAAACATTTTTATTGATAAGCTGCATGAGAATGTTCTTTTCTTTTATAGATTTATATAGCTTCAGTTAACTTTGCCTCTGTTGATCTAGACACACTAATAACTCTAGCTTGGTCCCAATTGACAATCAAGTTAATTTTATAAAACTGCATTGCCATGGTTGTGTGCATGTCACTCTTGGCTATATCACATTAGTGTTCTATTGGTCTTTGTTTTAATTTCTGACATTATCTTTTGTATGTACTCTTCTTTTGTTTTGTTTATTGATCTAATATAGGTATTGCATAAATATCATTGCATTTGGTGAGACTTATTTTCTCTATCTTTAATAATTAAAACCTTTAACGCTCTAAAAGTAAAAAAATTAACGTTCTTTAACAATCCAAATTATATGAAATATGATATTTAATTTTCGATATTTTGCCATAACTTTTTTATTTTTTAAGTTTTTGGCACGAAAAAATTATATTTTGTTGTCAATATACTCTGTCCTGATATCGTTTTTTAATTTTAGTTATAGGACCAAAAGAAAAAAAGAAAAAAAATACGAAAGAATTAGGCCTAATTTGCATATGTAAACAATACATAATTTTTTCAAATTATTCATAATTTCGGCATCGGATAAAAAAAATGTTGATATATTTACATTCCTGGTGATATTCCACATCTAATAATACCAAATACTTCATAATTCTAAAAAATTTTTCCGTTAAACGAAAACAATTTATGATTGAAAAATGATCCGGCA
This sequence comes from Olivierus martensii, assembly GCA_000484575.1. Classification (NCBI taxonomy): domain Eukaryota; kingdom Metazoa; phylum Arthropoda; class Arachnida; order Scorpiones; family Buthidae; genus Olivierus; species Olivierus martensii. The sequence goes on from AYEL01065689.1 coordinate 36,902, forward strand.
GATTGTAATTTAATACGCGTCCTGACCTCGTATAAACAAACAATCGTATTATCCCTCTCGCGGATGAAATACGGTATTCCACTACACAAATGTTTAAAATAATTGTTTATTAGCCATTTTTGTTCCTATTTTCTTAAAATAATGCCGGATTAATACTTTTTATTTTATAAGAAGTATTAGTACATATGAGAATGTCGACTTTGTTGAAAATTTTGTTATTTTAATAAATATTGCTGTAATTTGTATACGTAGCTATCATCCTGCCATCTGTATGCCAGATTTAGCACTGATTTTTGATAAATTATCGTTTTTTATAGTTTTTTACTCAAGATTAGTCTCAGAGCCTTTTAAAAATGGCGGATGGTGAATTATTTCTCTGTATTTCGTCATTCTAAGTCATTAATTTTTCAAAAAATAGTTAAAATATAATAATAACAGCATTTTCAAACAAAGGGGACGATTTATCACGGCTCTCCCTTCCTGAGATAATAAGAACAGCCCATATGGCCTGAGGTCAACAATTGACCTTGGATGGACGTTGTTTGACAGTAATTATGCACCCCTGGTGTACTAGTTACTTGTTTCGACTGCAGATAACACAAAAATAATTGTATTGTTTAAATTTTTGTGTTACATTTAAAATATAACTAATATAAACAAACAATCAGCTGATTTCGAAAAACCGTTAGATATTTCCCGCCAGAATCTAGGACGCCGACTTCCGCGTCGATCGTCAAGTGTGGTATAGGTCGCTTTGTTTCGCTGATAAGTTAAAATTTATAAATTTTTAAATAAAACTAATTTATCGAATTTTATGTGTGAGAAAGCGCTAAAATCGTATTATTTATAAGGGGCCAAACTTTCCCAAATTTTAATTTACTGGATAAAGATATCTGTAAAAAAAAAGTAAGGATAAAATCTGAAGGATATGTGGAACATGATAGAGCAAGTCGGACAAATTCGGACAATCAATTCTTGAATTTTTGGGGGTCGAAAGATCACAATTATATTAATTAATTCGGATTGGGTTCGAATTAAAGGGTTAATTAAAAATTTATTAAAATATCGACGGAAAATCAAATTTTTGAATAATACGATAGAAATATGGAAAATATGATAGAATTTGAGATTTTAACCATTTTTTCTCGATTTACGCAAAAATTACGAAGTTTTTGGGTCTTAAACTTTGTCTAGCATAGCTAGGCGTTGGAGCGTTAGACGGAGCAGGCATGTCTAGCATAGCTAGGCGGTGGAGCGCTAAAGGTTAATGCTTGGTATAGAATTTGTTTATATTTATAGGATAGTTTTTTGTTTAAGTTCTGACTTACTATTTTTTGTAAATTTATTTAATACAGTATCATATTTATTTGGGATAGTTACATTTATATTATCATCTGGATTCACAGTTGATCAATATTTATTTTGTATATTTTCAACAGATTTATAGATGCTGTGCATGCATTTAAACATAAAACCATGTTTAACACCTTGTTTCATAATGATGTTAAATTCATCATATTTTAAAGGCACAGTACTTCAATGTGTAAATAATTGCTTAAAAATCATTCTAAAAGTTATTCTTTTATATGATGATGGATCCTGCAACCATGCTGGAATAAATATGGGTGCATAAGTATTTTTTTTCTATAAATAAGTATAACAAAATCTGGGCCCAATAAGTCTATAAAAATGTCTAAGAAATATGTCCAATTTAACAATATTTAGTCTATTTGGAGGTTAAACCCAAGCAAATTATCAGTAAAATTATATATAAACTCATGTATTATGGTTATTTCTCCATACAATAAAAATGTCGTCAACATAATGAATGTAAAGCCTTATGTTCGGAATAAATTTAGGGTGACATTTTTCTTATTTAAAACATATAACAACTTAAAGGATTTTTAGATTTAATTTTTTGAATAACCTTTTGGCATGTGTAAGAACTATTCTAAATTACTTTATATCTTCATAAACAATGACTTGGAGAGGAAATAGGTTGTATAAATTGGAGAGATGAGATGAGACCAAAATATATGAAGTCTCCTATTCAACTTCGGCCATTATTCCAGCCATTGGACAACATAAAGGCACACCCTTTGCCTGTTTATAGAACTTATTCAAAAACTGAAAGAGGGAATTAAAAGTAATTATATGGCATAGTTCTTTAAGGAGTGCAAGGGAAATGGAATTATTAGGTAAGTGCCATAACATGAATGTATATAATAGTAATTGATATGTTGGAGGCAATTCAATGCTTGAGTATAATTTTTCAAAATCTATCATGGATAATGTCTGGACAGGTAAAGGGCCACTTCATATAAACATTCAATAAATTGCACAGATGATCTAACAATATGTGGGTAGAAAGACAAAATGTTTGTGCACCAGGCAGTGATTCCTTTTTCTATGTTATAGAATGGCAAAGTAGTTTTATTAACCAATGGGTGAATTGTGAATGGTTGTTTGTGTTTTTTAATATAGGCAAACATAAATGTTTCAATAATGTTAAACATAAATATTATTGGTATTTATGGTACTTATGGTAATTTTATTATGGTAGTAAAAAATACCATTAAATTGGTATTTTTTACTTTATAATAAAATTTAATTTATTTTCAAATAATTATCATTAATAATAATAATAATAATAATAATAATATATATATTCATACTTATAGATAGCACAAAATTTTAGTGTTTTATGATATGTAGTATCATGATATTACCATTATTGTGTTACTTAAATGGTAACACAATAATAGTAATATATTTTATTATTTTCATAAAGGTCTTTAAATTTCTAATTAATTTTGATAACTGATCTGATAATAGACTAATTATTTGTGTAGGTAATGATTTTAACAGGAGAAGGAGGGAAACTTCGAAATTCTATTTCACATGGCAGAGATTTTGAGTTAGTTACAGAAGCAGTATGGAGAGCATTATCACAATGGTATGGTGGATCTCCAGCTTTACCCAGACAGGTAATATACTATTTTGATGAAAACAAATATTAAGTAATTTACCTTTTTGAAGCCCATTTATTTACACTTTATTGCACTATTGTCAACAAAGTTTTTCAGCATTTCATAAAAACTTATTTGATTATGCTCTGGTTGCATATAAATTTCTGCTTTTTTCATTATTTAAATAAAGATATTTTACATTATATGATAGAACAAAATGATTATTATGCCATTTTTATAAATTTTTAAAAAAGATGCAATCAGAAATTATGATTCTATTTTGTTCTTTAGAATGTATTTCAAATAGTAAAAAATTATTAAAATGAATAATAAATCTTAAAAAAACTTTTAAAACTCTCAGAATAATTGATAATTCCATGTTAATTAATTGGTGATTCTATCATTCATTTCTTATTGAGAAAAATAAATTTGTATTCATAAAATATAGATAAAATGGAATTTTATTGCAATTTTATACATTCCAAAATATTGAAATTTTAATCCAAATAATCCTAATTAATCTGCCTTAATTAATCCCTTGATTTATAATGGATTTTTAATGATTTTGAAATAATTTAAACTAATTTTAGCGCCATCTCGCTCATTGATTTAATAAAATAATAATAATTCTAATTCCGAGATGGTGCTAAAATTAGTTTAAATTATTTCAAAATCATTAAAAATCCATTATAAATCAAAGGATTAATTAAGGCAGATTAATCAGGATTATTTGGATTAAAGTTCCCTTGAAGTTTGGTTTGGTATTTAAAGTTTAAATATTGAAACTTTGCTATTGTTTTAAAAAAATTTACCAAATTTGAAATTTCAATACCATATAGTACAGCCAGAGTCTATGAAATTAAATCAGGTAGATCAATCCTGCATTTTGCATAGGAACTTGGTAGGTGCAATTTTTAAATAACCATATATTGTCATACATAACTGTATGGTATATAAAGTTGGACAGTTTTTTGCAGTTGCTGACATTATATGTTACACAGAGTTAACCAATATTTTTTACTTTTGTTAATATAAAATGCTAGGATCTTTTATAATAATTTAAACTTTATTCTATTAATAGGTAATATTGCCTCACAATAGTGATGTACCAGAATTAGAAATGCATCCTGTTACTCTCAAATTGTATAGACATCAAGCTAACACAATACGTCAAGTTGGAAATACTTGGACTGGTGTAGTTGGTACCATGTCTTCTGCTTGTGGTATGATTAATTTGTATATTTCACATATCAGATAATTCAGTTTTTAACTGATGATTGAATGATTGTCCAAACTGCTTATGCTTAAATGTATAATTTAGTCAAATACAGTGGACTCGTGGTTTTACGAACCTCCAATTTATGACCTATTTAGTTGGTCCCAAAAAGTCCCTAATGTTAATTAATGTCAATCCCATTTATGAACTTTCGATTTTATGAACTTTTTTGGGGGTCTGTATAAGTTTGTGAAATTGAGAGTCCACTGTAACAAGTTGCAAATATTTAATATATTACATATGGATCACAATAATTTTCACATTAGATTGTTCTCTGTATTTTTACTTGTAAAGAAAAGAAATCTTGAAAAGAATTATCTTATTTCCTTCTAAAAGATTTAATTATTTAAAATATGAGGATTGTTCACATCAAAACCAGAATATGTTTCAATATGTGCAATACTGCTCATATCTTTATACCAAATATGTGGTATTTACAATGACATAATTCACATTAATGTTTTGGCAGTGTTGCTTATTGTCATGGCAAGCATATTGGTCATTGTTCAAGATGATGGACAATAAATTCAGTGCAGCTATTGTGCAGTGCATTATTATTCATTTTCTTATAAATGAATATGCCAAACCTGCTGAAATTTTACAAGTACTAATAGCACAATTTAGAGAAAAACTCTGAAAACACATATATGAATAGTGTGTACAGTTTAAAGAAGGGCACGAATCTATGACAATGTGAGAAGAGCAGGTTTAGATGCCACAGTAGTGAATATTGTCCATCAATGTAGAGGTGTGTAGAGAACCTCATTTTGAGCAATAGGTGAATAACTTCATGAAATAGTGGAAAAAATCTATAAATATTGGGAGTGTTGAAACAATTATTATTGTCAAAAGGTGCTTTTCACACTTTTCTACTGTGGAGGGTGCATACCTTCCACAGTGTACCTGAGGAAGGTGCAACTAAGCACCGAAAGCGTTTGTACGTTATAGAAAGACAATAAATGTATATATAACCTAAACTGCAAGAAGTGTTAGTATAAAGTTTGTTTAAGTGTAAAAAGGTTTTAGCAGTTAAAAGAAAAGAGGAGTGCTTTTCCTGTAGAATAATGTAAAGCTGTATACCTTTCAAAAAACCAGGAAAAATTGCAAATATTTGATGACCTGGAAGTCCTTCAACATCCCTCCTACAATCCCAATTTAGCACTTTCAGATTTCTATCCTCTGGGTGGCAGGTGCTTTTAATCAGATCATCATCAGGATTCTTCTATTCTGTTAGTATAAATACATTGGCATGTTGATGGCAAAAATGCTGTGATGTAAATAGAGATTATTCATTGAAAAAATAAATGTTCTTTACTGATCATGATTTTCCTCCCTGGTGGCGAATTTCGGAACTATTTATTTTCTTTATTGAAATTGAATTCTCATAGTCTGGAAAGTATGTACACCAAATTTGGCTGTGTTTGACCCAACAGATTCTTGGCTATTGGGGTCTAAACATCTCTCTAATTATAGCCATTCTGTATATAATTTATAACATGCACTTAAATACAGTCGTCTTGTATATACAGTTCTCTCTATTATCTAAAAGTATTTGTATTATTAACTTATTTATTCTCTATGTTCAATTCAACATTTGAAAATATGTTGCTTAGTATATCATTTTCTTCTTCATTGTTATGCTACTACTTATCTTACATTTTGAATATCATATATATATCATTTCAACATCTATATATCTTATTATTAATTTTATAATTATAATAAAAAAATTATTTTTAAAATTCCAATGTTTTAAAAAATAGTCATAAAATTTTGAAAAAAAAAATTTATATTACATATTTTGTTCCATATATTTTTATTATATGGATATAATTTAAGAGTTTAAATGTATTTAAAACTTATAATAAATTTATCTTAAATTACTTTTAGCCAAGAATTATATTATTTCTGGCTGAAAATATTAATTTTGCATTTAAATTACTATATTTTTTATATTGTAATAAATATTTAATTATAAAACTAATTAAAAATTTTAAATGAATTTCTTTTATATGTAGATATTTGGTATTGTTTAAACTGTTGTAATAAAAAAAAAGGCAAATCTACAAAGAAAAAAGTCTAAAAGAACTCTGTTAAATTATTTTTGTTCATTGATATAGTATCCTAAATAATTTATAACATGTACGACTTTATCTTGCTTAATATTCATTTTATAAAGCTTTTATATGATATCTAAGCTAACTTTTTGAATATGAAATCAAAATTTACATTACATTTATAATTGAAAATATTTGACTTCATATTCTACAATTCATTTCAAATATGGAATAAATCATTATAAAAACTATGAAAAAAATATTGAGCAAAATAAAGCTTTAATATAATTTATTTATAATATCCTATATAATTTTTATCATGTTTTATTTTAAAAATAATTAACAAAATATTGAATTATTCCAGAATAAGTATACTCTAGTAATATAGATTCAAAATTGTCAGATGTAATTTTGAATCTGCATAATAAATCAGAAAAAATTTATTTTATGACTGCCTTCATCTTACATCAAATTATTGTACATTCCTTTTGATTTAGTCTATTCAAAATATTCAATAATATTGAGAAAAACTATAAATGAACAATTCATAAGTACAGTAAGACTCTGTTTAACATAGAGGATACATTCCAAAAAACCAAGCACTAAATGAAACAGTATTAAACAAAGTCATCTTAATGCATAAATAATGGGAATAGGTGAAACAGAACAGTAAATAAAAAAATATATGTGCTATTTTTTTATTTACTGTTTTTATTTTTTTTATTTAAAACTATAAGTGAAATGGCAATTAGTAGTAATTAAATATATGTACTATTTTTTTTATTTTGTAATATGTATTATTATTATTATTATTATTATATTGCAATATTTATAGATATTTTTTATTGCTAATACTGATTTATATTCATAAATCAGCAATGAAAATCAAAAATATTTGAGTAAATAATTTATGTTTGTGATAAGGAATGTTCCTCCTCACTTGATGGAAATGAGGAGGAACATTCCTCATCACAAACATACTTGGTTTTCTGTTAAGAAGTTATCTAACATTGTTTTCCTCTTTCAGTCAGCAAGCAATTTTCAATTGCGAGACATTGCATCCATGACACTTCATCCTGCCTTTGAATTCTATCAAAATTTGGATCATTTTGTATAAACCAGTGCTGTCCAAAAGGTGGCTCGCCAAGCCATTTTGTGCAGCCTGCAAGGCTTTCACAATTTGTGATATAATATTACCTTTTAATGTTTTTTCACTTGTATTTATTACTTTTTTTAAGAGATTAATAAAAATCCTAAAATTAAATTATATTAACTCAATTAATTAATTTTTCTTAATTATTAGTAATTTTTAATGATGAACAAGCTATCAGTGACATCACACTTTTATAAGACTTTCAATCACGTCAATTTTAGTTTTAACTATTTCCGGTTTAAAGTTTTGAATTGTGACCGTATTTTAGTTATTTTTTGGTTTCTATTTATAGTATTTTTTGGTTTCTAACACTCATCATTCCAATGATTGTGTGACCATTGTTGTGAGATTCTGTTTTAATTTTATTTTACGGTTTAATTTAATTTAATTTTTATTTTACTGTGAGTTTGTTGCATTTGTGAAATGAGTGAGAAAAAGCATAAAATAGAAAATGAAAATCAAGTATATCAGGAGTGGTGGAAAAATGACTTTTTTATAACAAATCACATGGGTAACATTGCTTTGTTTAACGAACATTTTCCTAACTTCTGTGATTTTGGTCTGAATGTAATATCAATGTTTGATAATACTTATTTGTGTGAAAGTGCATTTTCTAACATGAACATAGTTAAAAATTGATTCGGGAACCTACCTTGAAAATTCTTCTCTTTTACATATTCTGCGGATAGCTACAACAGGAATGGATGTAAATATCCCAGCCCTTGTAAATGCTGCTGCCAGCCCTATTTATCACATTGAATAGATACATACACACTTTTTACATTTTTTAACTGTTTATATTTTATAACTTTTGTTAACATGTTTATTGGTTGCAATCTAGTAAATATAATTTTGTAATAAGTTTGTTAATCTGGAAATAAAATTTGTTTCCAAAAAGCATTATATTTTTGAGTTCCGTCTGTTGAGACAATAACAATTAAGTATCAAAGCTCCCCTTTTTGTAATTGCGGCCCTCCATATCTCTAGTAAACATGGCTATGGCCCTCGGGTTCATTATAATTGGACAACACTGGTATAAACTGATCCATAATTTTCGTAATAGTGGCTAAAGTTGTGTTGATGTTGATGAAAAAACATTCTAACTTCAGGGAACTATAATTTGAAGTGGGAGAGTAAGCCATTTGACTGTATCAAACTGTAGTTCGTAGTAGTAGCATTCAGGTTAAAACTAAAATGGGATAATTGTTATTATTATTACTATAAAATAATGTTGGAGATCAAACATAAATATGAACTGTGACTGCAGCATATTTTCGTATGTACTGCACTGCACTTCACTGATATCAAACGCACTGCGAGATGGCATAGAAGTATCAAAGTAAAAAATTAGTGAGATTTCAGATTTATGTGAATATAACGGTTTGAAAAACCATGTCAAGTGAATCAATAAAAAATATAAAATTTCAAAAAACCACGTTAAACGTAGCAGTGTTAAGCAAGGTCTTACTGTATTATAGATACTACATCTATATTGTAACCCAAGATAAGTAAGAAATTGTGATAAATATATGAATATCCTTTTAAATTAAGTAAATTTTAGTTATACAAATTCTTAATAATTTTAATTAGAAAAATACAAACAATCAATATGAAGAAATATCTTCTATATAATATTTAACAAATATTGTCTGTAATCCAAGAAATTATCACTACAGATATTAATGGCTAATGTTCACATATGGCAGTTAGTAAACAGAAGATTAATATGCAAACATCTATATTTTTTTAAGCAAAGTGGAACCTCTTTACAATTGATACTGCATACATTTCTCTATGATATTCCTTCAATTACTCTCTCTACTGTATGGGCTCTGAGATTGTGACATTATTGAATTATGTTTCTTTTCAATTGCTATGTGTAAGATAACATATACTAAAAGAATAATATATTAGATAGCTTATTACTAGCATTATGAAGGATATATAAGTATATAAATTAATACAAGCATACTTTTTCTGTTAATGCTGTTCATGTTGAAATTTATAGATTATCAATCTTGCAAAAAATATAATTATATTTCAAAAATAATAGCAAATTAATATGAATTGTTTTATTATTTTATAATTTTGATTTGAAATATGTGAAGAACTGAATAATTACCTAATGTAAGAAATATATAAATATTGAAATGATAGATGAAATGAAATAATATTAGTATTTAAAGATATACAAAATATGAATATAAGCAAAATGGCCACTGCATAAATTTCTCCACCTACATATTGTCCATACAATTAAACAAAAATGAGCAAAAATCATTTAGGCATATAGGGATGAGCAATATGCTCATATAATTAGATCTAAATCAGCTCTAGCATTTTATAATCAGTGTTAAATACAAAATTTCATGTTATTCTAAATATAAATTTTTCTCATGAATTCCAAAATTTCAATCACACACTAGTAGACATACAGACATCATTTATAAACTTGTCAAAAACATGCATTTCCAATGAAATATACAAACTGGTTCTTTTATAAAAGCTATATTTTATACAATGTATGAAGGATTTATTGTTTTTTTATATTTTGCCACATAATTTAACTTTTGGCACTGTTTATAAATTTGTTGTAAGCAAACTAAAATTTGCTAATCATTTGAATTTTAAATAATTTAACAGTCTCCATTCAAAAGTGTATATAATATAATTACAGAGAGGAGTACTTTAATGAATTAATAAACAAAATGGAATAATGAAAATGATTGGCCAGATGGAGTAATACAATACTGAGATGGAATGGTCTATAGGTTATCAGAAAAATAAATATAAGAAAAATAAATCAAAAGCTTCAAATTAACATGTTAATTAATAAGTCAAAATTATTATTATATTTTTTTAATTAATATAAGAATTATAATAATAATGTATTCATAA